>JALLLS010000135.1:0-57812 GCA_025094145.1 Spinellus fusiger | reverse complement strand
AAAGGTCAGTAAAGTCATTGGAGGGCTCTGCCTGTCTTTTCCATAGTGGTGCAATTTGCTACCAAGAAGAGTGTTTGTTGTTAGGGTAGTTCCTCCATAGCACAGATGTTTTCCTACCAAGTCAATTATTCTTAGTGTCTCTAGATAGGACTTTTCAGTGTCTATTAAGTCAGTCAATGGACTTGTGTTTATCTTTCTGCTTGTCTCCATGGAGTATTGGGAAGATGGAGTGGAGGCAGATGAGTTGGTTGTGAATGCACTTGAGGAAGTGGAAGAAACAGTAGAAGCTGACAGCATAGCAGGTAGAAAAAGGAGAGGAGAGGAAGAATGTTGACTTGCACCAACACTGGAGAAGGATAAGAAAAACAGGTTTATAGCAGGAGAAAAAGAATGTCGATAGGCTTAGAAGAAAGCAAAATATCTGTAGGGAAAATAAACAGGAACAAAAGAAGACTTTAAAACAGGTACCCCACCCAAGACATTGGAATCTCTGTTACACTCTTCAACTTGTACCTGTAGTGAATGATGACGGTAATACAGCCTTTTCAAGCAACTACAGAACTTCTTATTTGGCAAGTGTTCTTATTTCTCAAGTGCTTTGTTCTTTTAATACCACTGCCATTCTAATCTGGTGTCTAATTTTATAGCCTCGTTTTCATGGGGTGGGTGAGGATTATGGCCATTGCTTGCTGTTCTCATGAAATGGTCCTCTTGAAATATAGGAACATTCATTTATAACACACTTTAGGATTCTTTCTATTTTCTTTTTGAGGTTATTTGTATACTCTCTTCCCTATTGTTCTTCTCTCCGCCGCTCTTACCAGTGCCAGTATCACCAGTAGTACCAGTACTCTTCTTACCATGGCTAGTATTACCACTAGCCCTCTTCTTACCATGATCAACGTACTCCGCTTTGATGAGTAAAAATAAATGAATAAATAAAAACATTCTTACAAATATAGAAGAATAAACAAAGTGAATATCAGTTACCTTGGCAAACAAAGTAATGTGGAGACTCATAACATAAATTGTTTTGAATTCAAGGCCATATGTGTACTATTGGATGGGGATTGGGTACTTATTTCCTTTTTTATTCTTGTCTAATTCAGGGTTTATTATCTATTTAGATGGCCTTCAATCAAAGTGAGTAGAATATTAGTCTATTCTACTGTTCCTCGTTTCATTCAGAGGCTGTTACTTCTATACACAGCTTAATATAGATCAAATGAAATCTTCATTCACTTTATTCTTTGCCTTTGAAATAATAGAACAGGTGTGTGATGGATAGATTTAATTCTTAATTCTTAATTCTTAGTTGTAGATAAATACAGACACGATAGTCTTTTTCTTCTAGCTATAAGGTAAGGTCTAAAATGTAAGAAGAAGAAAGACATTGATCCAACAAGCATTGCTAATTGTACTCATGGTCTCACAGCTTAGTTTTTAATTTTAATTATCTGCTGAGAGTATGTACATTAAATACAACTTATTAGTTATTTATTTTTATTATTCATGCTGATTTCTCCCTTCAAATTGCTAATAATACTACATGACAAAGATAAATCTTAACACTTTCAATCAGGTATTTAACGCCATTATTTGTGTGAAACAGAAATAGAAGAAGACTTTTAGATGCACAGTAACTCTACTGAATGGCTTTTGAGTTCAATTAGAATGAACAGGACTGAATTGTATATGATTTAATGAAAAGCCTTTTCTATTCTTAAATAGTAACACATTGACCAGTTATCATTAAAGAAAATGAATCACCTATAGAATGCATATCCATTGACTATAAGAGTATCCTAAACATAATTAAGAAACCCATCTTATGACCTATACCAAATCACATTTGTTATTGGGAATAAAAATGTAGTCTGGTATGGATGGCCAAAGTCAGGCAAGAGATATTAAGTGTTTGGAACCTAATCAGTATAAAATAGAATAGCATAGAATAGAATAAAATAAACCTGTGCATGAAATTCATTCAATAGAATGCAATGAAAATAAGAACAAGAAAAGTTCCCTTGTAAATAGTAGTAACAATCAAGTCATCTAATAATTGTACTTGGGTTAGTCCTTTCAAGTGCTATTAAAGGTTTCAGGTGATCTTCTTACTTATATAGGCTGGTAACACTAGGCAAGAATGGACGGCAATCCAAATGAGAGGAATTGGAAAATAATAATATGTAAAATAATAGATATTGGGCTTATCAAACCTTATGATTTTGACACTTTTCTTTGGTATTCTTCTATACTAATGTTGATTAGACTATTCTTTACAAATAAAAAATAATAATAGTAAAGTAACAGAAGCTTTTTCTTAGGGTATAGGGAAAGAATGCAATAAAAATAAAGTATATGGCGTACAGAAATGTTCCGCCACGTTTTTGATTTATAATTTCTTTGAAAATAAAAATAAGATATTGAATAATTATCACTGTAACTTGAACAGATAATTATGTGCATCCCAATCTTAGCCATCAAATAAAATAGACTGAATGAAAGATATAGATAGGCCACAGATTTATAATATTCCCTGCACATATGAGAATGGTAAAAAGGCAATGAAAGAAAACTTATCTGAAACTAATTTTGTAAAGCTAACTAAATAAAGTGTAGTTAATTAAAATGTTATTGAGTGTTTTATAAAAGCAGTTTAAACTATTACTATTGGCAGTAGTGGCAGAAGTAATATTAGTAATATTGTCACTATTTTATTATTAATACCGATAGTTATCGGCCATTCTACTTTTAGTTTCAAAGTACTGCTTATAGATCAATAGAAGATGGCTTTGTATAAGCCTTACTGACATATTTTATTTTTATTTTTATTTTATTTAAAAAGAATAAAAAGAATCTCATATCTCTGCCTGTTTTTGCTTGAGCTATCTATTTTGAGCTGGAAAATCGACACTGTTAGTGGAATTAATACGTCTATGTAGACTTAATATTATCATTTAACTTACCTAATTTTTTCTCATACTCACATATTGTACTTGCTGGATAAACATATTCTTTTGTATAGTCAGTTTCCAATATTCTGCCAAAAGAATACTATACTCTGATACTTTTTTATAATAAAATATACCAGTATTCAATATTTATAACAGTACATAGGTAAGTCAACATGTCATTTTAAATATTTTAAGATGAGTTGTCAATGATTCAATGGACATACCACCTAATAAATCATCCAGTACTGATCTGAGTAGCAAAATAGACAGATGAATAAAAAAAAATTAATCTCTTATTTTTTGCATAAAAAAAATAAACAATAATGATATAATGTTTCCTCATTCATTCTATTCATTATTCATGTCTTTAAATTATCTTAATATATATAATTATCTATAATAAACTGTCAGATAGTGAGTGAATACATAGGCTGGAGACTTAGCTCCAGCCTGATCTGTCACTCCATTTTTCCTTGGACTGAACAAAGGAGCAGCCCCTCTTTAACTCGAGACATAATTATAATAGGCAGAAGGCAAGACACTATATTCGAAAACTAATAATTTATTTTCATTTCATTGATATTGCTTTATTTATCATTGACAAGTGGAATGAATCTATAAATTACAAAGTATTGTTCAAAGATAGAGGGCATGACAAGAAAGGCAGGTGGCACAAACAATAGATCAGCAGAATGGGAATACCTTAATCTTTGTCAAAAAAGTAGAATAAAGAAAGCCTCTGATGGGGTGAGAGATATTGAATTGATCCCTCAAAGGCTAGAAATTAATGAATTTTTATAGGAATAGGGGTTGTATGGCATATAAAGAGGAATATAGTGTATGGAAATATTTACCATGAAACATTTAACACACACACACACACAGAGAGAGAGAGAGAGAGTTAATGTTTTAAGAAACTTCAGCGTTTATGTATATTGTGTGGTGTCTAGCATAAATTTATATTCCCAAAAGTAAATTCTTATTATTTCATAGTCATGACTCTTCCTGATACCATACCACCACTTATTGGTGCTAACCTCATCTCTGTATTAAGTTGATCTCAACACACCAACTCTAGTTTTAAACTTACCAAATTGTTAGTACCAGTGGCAGAAAGATCGTTCACAACAAAGTGTAGCGTAGCTCTGTGTTTTCTGGTATGATATTGTTTGACATGTCGTCGTTCACACTTACCATCATGCAAATATTCAAGACTATCAATGAATAGTATCCAGTAAGACTGTAAGTTATTATACAACATAATAATATAAAGACTATTTATGAGGTTATTTCTCCAGGAGATATTGAAAGTTAGAAAATGGCTATAGAAGATAGCCTATTCTTTAAATCATTCAGTGTTGCAATGTATACCACTCCTGCATTTGGCCCTTAGGTTGACATCTACAAAGTCAACCTTCTCCTTCTCCTAGGACATCATGTGCTGGCAGATGGAATAAGGGACAATAGGGTTGATTATGGCCGTGTCCTAGACAACAGTGTCTATTATACTAGATACACGACTTTCTCGAGTGCTGGATTTGTCATTCTCAGTATAGCATCCTACAAGGATTCAGAAGGTGAAAAGATTACCTTTGAAGAGCTGATACATAGCATCTGGTACAATGAGGATTATATCTTCTATTTAATCGTCAGTACTCTCCCAAGTGGTACCAGTATTGTCAAAAAAATGGAGAGGAGTGGGACACCTATTCTATTCTTTTTAGTAAGCATATCTGATGAGTATGCCAGGAATTAAGCCACACCAAGAATAACTGTCCTTGTACTATAGCTCTCAACACAAGGCTCCGTGAGGAGAAACACTTAAATATATCAAAAGCTTGTACACTATGAACACTGCTTATATTTTGAGGGTTATGTCGTAAAGATATTTATCATCATTATAATTAGAACTCTTTTGGGAATAAGGACTCAATGACTATTAAACTGAAAGAAGGATGCCATTGAATACTAAGAGATGATGATAATTCATGACATTCGACAGCATACCCCTGAAGCTAATACTAGTAGACGAAAGTATAAGAGAAATAGCAACGTGATGTAATAAACATAAAAGTCTAACTTCACGTTTCACTGCTCTGTAGATCTTTGGCCTAAGAACTCAAAGATAACAGTTGGTTCTGCTGATAATAAACTAGTTAGCTTAGAATTTGTTAGTGTGTCTATAGTTTTCTCATTCATAAGTTAAATTTTATGATGCATTGTCTATTTGCATCTACCATCTATATAAATGGCTATATTATTATCTTTATTATACATTGTGAATAAAGTAGCCTCGCGAGTTTTATAAGGTATTATAAATTTAGACGCTCCCCAATGTGTCTGTCACTAATACTATGAACACCGAGAAAAATTGGAACGCCTAGCAAAGTTCCAACAATAACTGAAATGTCTTGCTCCAGATAGAAAATTAGAAGAGCAGTGTTTTCTATAAGTATATCAGGCTGAACACTACCGTTTTGTCAGAGGCCAAGCAAAAATTGCAGCAACAGCCAAGGAAAAATGGCACTATGTGTATGTGAAGAAAAAGAGAAAAGTATGACTTTATTTTGCCTCGATCAAAACATGACAGAATATGTCAAATAGGTCAAAAAATAAAATACAATGAAGAACTCTGCCAAAAAGAAGCAAAAGACAAAAGAAGACTTGGGTTGACTAGATCTGTTGCCTTTGAATTTCTCGATCTCATCACCCATATCTATGGAGTACAGTTTACACCTATCTCTATCCTTACTACTACTTCTACTGGAGATCCACCATTAATTACATCTGTGTCTTCTTTCTATATTATTTATTCCATGATGTAGATAGCCATCATGTTCTGATTCTATAGATATTCTCTTTATCTAATTCTCTAACCAATTCTTTCTTTTATTTGCTAACTATATAATTCCTCTCTTTACAGATTCTCTGCTCATTATATTACATGTGGCAAGAGAATGTCTGGTTTTTCCTGCTATATGGCAAACCATTCAATTTTTTTTCTCCACATTTTTTATTATTATTGTTCAGTCTCTCTCATACCGCTTATGCTTCCACCCTTATCATAGCCTTGACTATTTCTTAGTCAGCTGTTTATACAGTTCAAAGTATTTTTATTTTTCGGGTGTGAGGTGCTATTCACGCATTGGGCATATTAGCCACCCTATGAGAACTTTTGTAAAATAAATGAGAATAAACATAGAACCACTTCAAATACAAAAGTGAAAAAATAATGCAAAGAGAGAGGAAAGAGAAAGAAAAGAGAATATAAAACCTCAAATGAGGGAAAAAATGATGAAAAGTGGGAAGTGATGATAAAATGATAATTATGAATAGATATCTAAAAAGGCCATAAAGTCAACAAGGAAAACATGGCACCAAAAAGATAACCGTCATCCTGTGGCGATTCGAAATCCAACGAGGGATACTTAGAGCAACTTGGACAATTCTGAGGACATAAATACAGCAACCACACTAGCAGCTTCTGGCTTTGCTAAACGAGCTAAAAGTAGGTGGTAGAGGAGAGATCAGGGGAAAAGTGAGGATATAGCGTCTGTTGCTGAAGGAGTCTTTGCACTCTATGGCGGCGTTGGCGTTCCTGCTCAACACACCCATCAGCAGCCTCAATGAGCAAGCTACCAGCTGATGAGTCTACCTTAAAGTCTCGAGTAGACGTGGCTCAATCAATGGCTTGCAGCAGTATTAACAAACTGAGCCAAAGATCTCGCCATTTAATAAAAGACTTAACAGTGCGCGGTAGAAGATTTAGACAATAGTCAATTGGATGAACGTCGTGTGGTGCAGGAACTAGGAAGAACAAGAACGTGGAGCATTCATGGTCAACGAATGTGCATGTGAGAAAGTGGTCCCGATTGGCAGATGGGTGGCCACATTGACAAGGAACTGAAGGTGTTAGTGGTAACCAAGCAATCCTCCATTTTAGTAGACGATATCTTTCTTTGCGCGTGCACGGTGGTAGAAGAATTGGATCCCAAACAGGTCTACATAGTCCACGGGCTACCCTCACCAGCGGATTCTTGCCATGTACTAGACTAGTAATTTCACTTTGAAGACGTTCAAGATAAGCTACTTTTAATGGATATTTAGGAGGGTTGTGAGCCCGTCCTATTCTTTGAGTATTTTGCCAGAGTACATTGCCACGTAGCTTAATCCATCTGGCTTTACTCTGGGGTGCTTCAAGCTGAGAGACAAGGCACCAGAGGAGGGTGTCTTCAGGAAGGGTAGCTGTGCGCTCAACAAATTTGGCTTGCAGATAAAGGAAACGAGAGTATATGTTAGGGAGGGCGGCTAATTGGGCAGCCTGGATCGTTCCAAACCTAGCAGTAGCAGATCTAGCGAGACAAAGTCTCAGACAAGCAGGCTGACAGATTTGTAGCGGGCGGATGCCTAGTCTATTGACATTACAAATAGCCAACCCATACTCAATAATAGGCTAAACAAAAACAGTATAAGCTCTTAGGGCTGCTGTAATCCCAAAGCCATACATGTTTACACCCATTCCTCTCAGCTTTTGCATTAATGCAAAAGCTGTTTATACAGTGGCATTCAAAATAATAAGGAAGATGTCAAACTCAGACCATAACTTTACCCTTAAAATTTTATTTTTAATTAAACATTATTCATTTATCGCTTTTCTACCCTAATGTCTACCTCATCTAACACCACTGGACACACCAAAAAGACTTCTTGGAAACAGGAAAAAATAAATAGTGACGACTATAATCATTGTCTCATCGTTCACGAGGCCACTGTCAATGGGACCAGCCAGGTTGCCATTTCTGCTAGGTTTGGAGTTTGTCAGCAGTCTGTTTCCCGTATCTTAAAGAGATATAAGAAAACCGGCTGTTTTAAGGCCAAGCAGAGTACTGGGTGCAAGCCCATTTTTAATGAGAGGGAAGGGATTCATTCCAGACAATGAATCAGCTTCACAAGCAGATGACAACCCAAGTGTCCATGAACACTTTTAGAAAAATGATGAAGAAGCTTGGCCTGTTTTCTTGCAGGATGGTTAAGAAACCTTCTCTCACTATTAAACACAAGAAGTTGAGACTTGCTTGGGCTAAGGCACACCTCCATTGGACTGAGAAAGAATGGAAGACAGTCATCTGGTCCAATGAGTCAAAGTACCAGCTGATGAGCAATAACAGCCGTGCCAGCTTGGTGTGCAGGAAGAAGGAGGGGCTACTCTCAGATAATGTGAAGCCGACGATGAAGTTGGGTGGCGGTAGCGTGATGGTGTGGAGTTCTTTCTCTGGTGAAGGTGTTGGAAGGTTGGTGCCTGTGAAGGGCAGTATAGACAGTAGAGGATACATTGAGATCTTGAAAGAGAATTACTGCCCTGAGCTGGCTCGACTCAAGGCACTGAATCCAGAGATTGATTATGTTCTTCAAGAGAACAATGCCAGCTGCCACAAGAGTAAAGAGTCCAGGCTGTGGAGGGCACAAGAAAGCATTGTCACTATTGAGGGGTGGCCCTCACAAAACCCTGACCTCAACCCAATAGAGCATTTATGGGAGGAGCTGGACAGAGCAATAAGAAAGAAGATGACCCCATCAAGTACTCTCCAAGATTTGGGGATGCTCTTGTTAAAAGAATGGGAGAATATTCCCAAGGACACCACGGACACTCTCATTTCCAGCATGGGGCGGAGATGCAAGGCCGTCATTGGGGCCAAGAGTGGAAACACCAAATATTAAGGATTTCCATCCAATAAATATGTATTTATTATTCTGTTGACCTTTTTTATACTTCATCCAATTTTCAAGTCTCTACTGTGTGTTTAATGTGTGTTTTTATTACAAAGAATAAGTATTTCCTATTACAAAAGCATACCGGGACATGAAAAATATTCCTTATTATTTTGAAAGCCACTGTAGGTATGGCCAATTTGAATAGCTATATTGTTACATTGGCTCAACACACATACATACACCTTTTCAAGTAACTCTAATTAATAAATTTTATTGAATCTGAAACTCATTATACTATTTTTACTAACACTTCAGTCATGATTACTGTTTTACACTTATTGCGAATTGGGTACACACCAGGAGATTTTTCTGGCCTTTAAGCAATGATATCTTCGCCTTTTAAAACTGAAAACTTCCTGCCTTTTATGGAACTGTACTTGAAATCAAAGGTTTGCAAGTATCCAAAATTTTCTTACCTTTTATGGAATACCTCAATATCAAATTATATTATCAATAAAATATTGTTTATGAATAAAATTGTTTATTATAATAATATAGCTAATAATACTGTAGCTAATAATAATATAGCTAATAATATACTATTACTATAGCTACTGCTGTTCTAGGTATATTCTTTCATAGCAATAGAATCTATACCCTAGAAGCCTTATGCTTTAATATTGGAAGATAGATAACTATGCTCAGGAGTATACCCTAGACAGCCTAGACCGTATAGAAGGAAGAAGACCACCTTGGACTGACTTGAGAAGAGTCTTAACTTATCTAATAACAGAAGAGTATATTAGTGATAGTTCAATCAAGAGAGATAGCATGCTTACCTTTTAGTTAATACTTGTCTTGAGAATAATAAGCCATATGCTATCTATTAAAAGAAGAGTCAGTACTATGTCTTGTACATTGCAATGAGCTCAAGCCCAGATGATGACACTGCTTACCTTTTTATCTCAAAAATAGCCTTTGGTAGTGTCTATCACCTCCTATTGTTTTTTTTTGTTAATAACCACACATTACCTTGCTTATTTATGCTCATCTTGACGAGTAATTAAGTATCAAATATTATGGGCAGTGTGAAAAACAACAAAAGAATAACAGACAAAAGAATAAGAAAATATTTTGATTTTGGTGACGTATCACTTTAGCCTCCACTTTTCAATAATTTATTAAGTCAAAACTCATAAGTCAAACAGCTCACTCTCTTTCTGTTTTTATATTGAAATCTCTTTTACCATGTCTTTCACCACCATCAACTTCAAGAAGAATAAAATTCCCACCTGCACTGTCTGCCAGAAGATTTTCAAAACAAAGGGAAATCTGAAATCACACCTTTCTACTCATAAAATGTAAGGATAATCTCAAGTCTAAAAGTAATGTTGCTCATTCTCTACTATGAATAGTTCCATGCCTGAGTCTTCTTCTGGGTATTTATTGTAGAAACAGAAGCATAGAATGATAAGAACCAAGCTCATCATGATTTCTTTCTATTGTTTACAGACCTCTCCCCACCATCACCACAGTCTTCCGTGTAGAAGAGGAAGGTGATGATGACCAGGAGTTTGTTGTTGAAGATGAGGAAGTTCTTGAAGAAGAACCTTTTTGGGTTACCAGGGAAAATGATTTTGACAGCAGCAACAACACCTTTGAGGAGGCTGCCTCTGTAGATGATATCTTCCCATTCTCGACAAAGCTGGAGATGATCATACATTGTTTCTTTACTGAAAATGAGGAACGTATCTCAAGAAGATTTGCAGGGGAGATCATCACCTTGTGCAAAGATGTGAGAGAGGCTTGTCTTGCCAATCCTCAGGAGAAAGTCCCTGCTTTAAACAGGGTTCTTAACCTCGAGAAGAGGGTGAGAAGCCATGTCTCCAAGTTCCCCACCACCACCCATAATGTTACAGTGGTTGAAACCTGCAAAGGCTTGCCCCCCACCACCACCATCCACCAGTTCTCTATGAACAAACCCTCCAAGCATTTGAGGCTCCTCACCGCCAACCCCCTCAAGACAAAGATGCTCTCTGCCCTGCCAGACAGAACTCCAAATCAACAAGTTTCTGTAACTCAGGGAGAGAAGTGGAGAACTCACCCGCTGTTTCAGCACCCCATGGTCACTGTTACCATCAACAGTACTTCTGTTGATCTCTGGGTTGGAGACATTGTGCATGCCTCTCTCGGTGAAACAACAACAACAACAACAACAACATACAAGCTCGCCTCTTTTTTCATGCAACATGGTAGACTGATGGCTGAGGCTTATGAAGCAACACCTGGTTTCTCTGTTGGCAGCGTTGTCATTCTTGACATTGTTAGAGACATTAAGATTTCTTCCACTACCCACATTAACTCCACCAACCACCACCCTCTCAAAAGAGTCACTACTAGCTCCAGAAGACAGTTCATGCCAGTGAAAATTGTGCCTCTGAACTTGTTCTCGGATGACACAAGTGGAAACACCACCAAGAAGTGGAATAAGTTTGAGAGTTAGGTGATGTCTCCTGCCGCAATGGCATTCAAAGAACAAGACAGGGTTGAGAATATGTTCTTTCTTTGCACCAGCAACAAGTTGTCGGCAATAGAGATGCTTCCGGAGCTGGTAAAGGACTTGGAGATGTTGGAGAGAGGCGTCGAGATGTTCGATGTGGAGTTTGGAGAATCTGTCCTTGTTGTTGGTGTACTTCACCTCATCATGGCAGACAATCCTATGCATGCGGCTGTGGCATGTAGTCTCGGTGCAAGTGCCAATCTACCATGTAGAAAATGTTTCTGGAGGAAGGGAAGTGGAAGTGCAGTAGTGGAGGGTGCCCCTGCCAGAAGAAGAGAAGAGTTGGTGGAGATGTGCCAACAGTACAACAACAACCCCAACAATGCCAGCCCCAGAAGTAACCCCAGCACTGGCTATAAGCTAACTGGTGGTGAAGCCCTCTTGTCTCTCCAGTTGTGGGATCCCTTCAAGGATTGCCCAGTAGAAATCTTGCATACTATCCTCCTTGGTGTTGCCAAACACCTTGTGATTGGTATGGTGCCATTTTACACAGAAAAGAAGTCAAGCACTTGGAAGAAAGCTTCTTCAACTACAACTCAAAGGCTTTCACAAGAAAGCACCGCACAACTTTTCGCCTCTGTGGCTCATATCTCGGAAGAGATTTTAAGATCATTGTTCAGCAGATGCCCACCATTTTGAATCAATTAATTCAAAAACGACTCATCAGCAACAATACTTCAAAGGCAATCATTTTTGATTGTTTTGTTAAGCTCGGTTCTCTTGTATCCCTGTTATACATGCAAAGAATTGAAACATCCTTAGATGTTTATTTGAACAATGTAGAGTCCATTGTCACAGATTTGAAGAGATCAATTGCCAACTACGATGCATTGGCAGCACTCTCAAGTTGTATTTGCTTGGTCATCTTTGTGAAGACATTACTCGCTTTGCCTTGCCCATTCATTATGAAACAGAAAGAGGCGAGCAATTCAACAAGTTTATCCGTGAAAGGATAATCTTCACTAACAGACGCTCGCCCTCTCAAGATGTTGCCGTTTCCTTTGGGAAAAAGTACATGTCGGTACACATCTTCCAAGGTGGGTACTGGCAGGTACCAGGCTATGGTGGTCTTCTCACTGCTGGTGCCAAGGTTAAGCTGTTCCAACAGTTCCGTCCTCTTGTTCTCTCCCATGAGCCTGCTGATAATAACAGCAGCTCCAAAAGTATTGTTGTTGGTCTTGCTGGTTTGTTTTTGTTGTCTTCTGCTATCTTGCCTGTCTTTGGTAAGATTGTTGCCATTGAGAAGAATATTGCCACAATTCTTCCATACAACTTCAAACTAGCCTCTGACCAAAACTCACTCACTCACTCACAACATCTGGCTTTTGCCAAAGAAACCCACAACCTTTCCTCTTTTTTTGCCATTGGCCTTAAAGATAACATTGGAAACAATGTTGTCTTGCCCTTGAGCACCACTGTTGAGGTGAGCTATGATGGTGTAGTAGTTATAGAGGCAGTTGACATTCAGTCAATGAATGAATGCACTGTGCTCAATGTAAGTAAGTTTGGCTCTCTCTTTTGGACAATGACCACTGGAGTTAATTCCGTGTGAGTCCCACAATAAATATTTTTAAACATTGTTATGCTGCAAATACTGTGGGTTTAAGGGTAACATATTATGTTAAGAGAGGAATATCAGTGACTGAGTTATAAAATTAAGAAGATTCTTGTTCTATTTTTTGTCTTTACAGCCAATTTTCTACTTTATAATTGCAAAGTCAATTATCTTTGTTCTGATAGGCAGGCAGAGTTTGAAATCGACCCTCTGGACAACAAAAAGGCATTTTCAAACACATTAGCCAATCATAAGAAGATTTTGATTTTATCCTCAGAATATTTCCTTATATATCCCAAAAATCTCCTTGTGTGTAGTAAATTATTCATGTATATTTTTATAGGCAACCCCCACACCTTTGCTAATGTTTATTTGGAATAGTATCAAATCGAAAAGATATATAGCTAGCTGTTGTTTAGATAAAAGAAGGCTCAGAGAAATACATTTCTATTATTACCAAACATACCTTTTGGTTCTGATTTTTTGAACACTATCAAGAGGTAATGTGGACAATTCATTCTTTGAGATATACTTTTGTACATGTCCAGCACATTATCTGATAGAAGGGTCACCTGAATATATAAAGATGCATTAGCCACTAAGATATCTCTAAGTAAACAAATATCAACCAGGATACTGCTGCTTAACATGTAAGGGGTATATAGAATTATCTTGGACTTTTTCTTCTAAAGTGTGTTTGTTTGTTGTCTTTATCGGTCATTGAGTGATGTCTGTACCTATTTTGATACTCTCTTACATTTTAGAATATTTTTATTTTTATTTATTTTTGGGTGTAGAAGATACTGTTTGTGTATTGGAATTAGGCCTGGTAGTCACCCTGGGAGAACTTTCAAATATAAAACCTTAAATGAAGAGAAAAAAATGAAGAGAAAAAAGTGGAAATAAAAATAATTGATTATATAGAATGACATTCTGTGATTATTCAGACAAGTAGAAAATAACGAGACTGAACAAAGATAATTTTTATTAAGTGAAGAGTGGTTCATTATTTATACTTTTTGTGGGTGCTTATCCTTCAGTAGCATTCTACCTTTTGGTAGTTAATGATTAGTCCATGGCATAGCTTATTGATAGATGCAACCATATGGTTGGTGTAGATGATTTATCCTATGGTAGTTTACATAGGTGTAGCTTTATGGTTGGTGTAGGTGTTCTACCTAATGGTAGACTACATGTTGGAGCCTTATGGTTGGTTCATTGAATAAGCACACCATTATATAGCCATCTATTATGTGTCTTCACTTTTTAATTGCCTTTGATAGGTCTTATTTAATCCACTAAGGATTTATAGATGAAGGTAGCTCATTAAGTGTCCGATAATAAATTGAGCTTAGAAGGTTGATTTGTAGTTACGACCGATCAGTGAGATTATACAGAGATGTACTATGGTACTTGTGTGCACTCAAGCTTTTCATAGAGGATTCTGAATATCACAGCATACTACTCATGTTGACCAATTCATAGAGAATCTTTGGATTGAAGTCGGAACACGACACATTCAAAAGGTCATAAAGTTAGCAAGAAAAACAATGCAATAAAAAAATAACTGTCATCCTGTAGCAATTCGAAGCTCAACAAAGGATTCTTTTTAAAAAAAAAAACTCGAACAATTTTGAGGATATATTTAACAAATGTACTAGCAGCTTTTATCCTTAATAAATTAGTTAAAAATAAGGAGAGAGATCGAGGAAAGAGTGAAAATAAAGAGTTTTTTGCTGGAGTATCCGATCAATATACCTACCAGTGGTTTTAATAATAATAATAAAAGGCTATTACTTGATGGTTCTAGCCTAAATTCTATAATAGACGTAGCTTTGCTTTATCAGTAGCTTCTAGTATTATTAACAAACTAGGCCAAAGATCTTGCTATTTAACAAAAGACTTAACCGCTTAATGTAAGAGATATAGACTATAATCAATGGGATAAACATCATATGTTGGATCAGAGACAAAGAAGAATAGTAACTTGTGGTGCTCATGATCAACAAATATGCAAACAAGATGGACCAGATTAACATAGGAATGGCTACATTGACATATAACTGAAGGTGTTGATCTATCTATAATACAGTTCGACGTATTTTACTTTTATTTTTGGGTGTGAGGTGCTATTTGTTCATTATGCATATTATCTACCCCATGAAAATTTTTGAGAAATCAGGATAAACATATGAACACTTCTATCTATAATATAGTGATCTTCAAAAGTAACATACTGTCTTTTAAATCGGGCTGACTTAATAACTTGATTGATATTTCTTAATGAGGATGGCTTCATGTATCACCTATCTACGAAGAATTCCCATTATTAAAAGTAAAAGCACATAGATAAAATGTATATATTCACAATTATAATAAAGTTAACAATAATTTCCTCTGATTATATATACTCTTAAGTCTATAATGTTTTTGTATTTACACCATAGACAAAAGCAAATAGTATTAATTTTAATTATGCTTAGTAATAGCTAAATAAATAGATAATTTTCTATGTACATGCCACGTTTATTACTTATAACAATGAAAGCCTATAATAAATTGATTTTTATCTATATATCATAAAGATGATTTGTAAAAAGATACAACTTTTGTTTATCCTCTCATTAATGTATTTATAATATAATATAGTGTTTTATAAATGCTTTTGAAGAAAACAGTAGATATAAAGTAAACTAGTGTCTACATGAAATGATTATATATATAAATGTATATCCTTTTGTTACAATGTAAAAATCAAAGTAAATAAATACGAAGTTATATATAATTATATATTTATTGTAAATCATGTTACAATAATTTCAAGATATATTCTATTCATATTCTTCTATTTTTCAAAAGAATAGATATTTTTCAGTAATTATTTGTACTAGATATTATTTTTTCGCTATGGTATTTTCTCTGTGTTATTGAATCTTTTCTATTTATTGAAAGATTTCAGTTTTTATATAATTAATGCATGAAATTATCCTCATTAGGAACTATAAATTAAGTTATTAAGTCAGCCGATTTGAAAGACAGTACTTTACTTTTCCTCTGATCTCTCCTCTACTACTCATTCCTAACCCGTTTAGCAAAGCCGGAAGCTGCTAGTGTAGTTGCTACATATATTCTCAGGATTGTCCGAGTTGCTCTAAGTATCCCTCGTTGGATTTCGAATCGCCACAGGATGACAGTTATCTTTTTGGTTCCTGGTTTCCTTGCTGACTTTATGGCCTTTTTAGATATCTATTCATAATTATCATCTTACCATCACTTCCCACTTTTCATCATTTTTTCCCTCATTGAGGTTTTTTGTTTCTCTATCCTTCTGTTTCCTCCCTCTTTGCATTCATTTTTTTTTCAAACGATCTCATAGGGTGGCTAACATGCCCAATACCCAAATAGTAAACCATATCCAAAATAGAAAATACTTTGAGCTGTAGGATATTTATGCTCAATACTTCTAATAAATATGGTACCTAAGTATAATGTATCCCTTAGAAGGCAAGAATATCAACATAAACTAAATTGAGATGATTACACCTGAAATATCGAAAAATCTTTTGGTGCATAGGAAGTTAAAGTTTTTGGAGTCAGGTTTGACAAGAATTAACATAAATTTTAATCAAACAATTTAATATAAAATAATCTTAAAAATTATTGGCTCTTTTATTCAACTGGGTATATTATTATACATTTTTATTAAATATGATCCAAAAAGAATGCTCAGGGCTTGTTGATATTATATCATCATCTACTATGAACCTAGATGTTTCAAATAAAGATATCGATGAGAATAGAGATATCAAGGCTGATCAAGCTCTTGAGAAAATTGAATCGAATTGTGGTAATTATTAAGTCAAGAATTCTAGCACCCTAAAGATATGTATGTTAATTTTTCAATGAAATAGGTATTGAGATGACAAGTATAGTTAGTCCTGTGAGTGATGGAGACTATTATAACTCTATACCTGATGGTGGCTATGGATGGTAAACTGATTATACATCAGAAAGTTACTTATTTGTGTGGAGCATATAGGGTGATCACATTTGTTGGGTTTCTTAGTTATTTTATTATGTTTGGTTTAATTACCGTTTGGGGTAGTATAAATATTTAACAAGTTAAAATATTGTTCACTCATCTATGTTTTCTTCAGGTATTTTATCTAATAAACTAATGAATAGTCAGTACAAAGGTCAAGTGACCATGTTGGAGATTATGGGCATTGGATCTGTTATGCTTGCAATGATCAACGGTTTGACTTTTCTCAATGTATATCTTAACAGATTTGGTGTTCGTTGGATCATGTTTATTGGCTCTTTTCTACTCTCTCTCGGAATAATTCTTTCTGGATCAACCAATAAAGTTTGGCAACTTTATTTGACTCAGGGGTTTATGTTTGGTCTGGGAGATTGTATTGTTTATATGGTATGCATTTGATATGATTCTTAAATTAAGATATGCTAATTACTGTTTTCTCTGTAGTGTATTGCTAGCGTCATTCCTCGATGGTAAGAGACGGTTAGACTTCTTATAAATCACAACGTTAAGTTAAATATATATAATAGGTTTACTACTAAGCGTGCATTTGCTATGGGAATTACTTCTGCTGGCACGGGTATTGGTGGTCTTGCTTTTAGTCCTTTGGTAAGTGATTATTACAAAAACGATGCATAAAGCTTATTCTGTACAAAAGACAAGCTTCCTAATACAAAAACACGGTGTTTCGTGGACATACCGTATCCTTGGGCTATTGGCTTTTGGAATCTCTATCATCTCTATCTGTCTGATACGTACACGCCTTCCACCTAGTCATGCTAAAAAGCCCCACAGAAGCCTGATCAATCTAGATATGTTTAAAAATCCAGATCTTATGATATGGTCTGTAGGCTCGTCTATCTCTCTTATGGGCTACTATACATCCATATTCTTTTTTCCAAGTAAGCTAAATGGCACCCACAAGCAAAAAGAAATTAATACAGTGCATGCTATAGGATATGCGTATGATATTGGAATTAGTCAAGCTGAAACTTCCAATATTCTAGGAGTATTTTCAATTATGAATGCGATGGGCCGAATTATCCTAGGTTTTATCGCTGATAAAATCGGGCGAGTTAATACATACATTGCATCCTCGATTATTACATGTCTTGTACTTATGATTGTTTGGCCCAATTCATCTACTTATGGCACATTACTTGCCTTTGCATGTTTGTTTGGATTTTTTGGAGGAACATACTTTGCATTAGCAGCACCCATTACATGTGATATTGTTGGTGTTGAAAATACTTCATCCGGTATATCAACTCTTTTCCTGATTTCTACACTTTCATCACTTGGTCCACCTATAGCATCTGCTATTCTGAGTTCGACCCCGAATTCTTCTTTCATTGGTGCTCAGATATTTTTTGGATCTACATACATTTTAGGAGCTATTTTTGCTACTATTGTTAAGCTTAGAGTCACCAAATCACTAATTTCAGTATATTAATTCATATGTACCTTAATTGTAATCAAATACTATCATTTATTATACTTAGACTTCATGATTTGATTTGATAATAAAGTGACCCCACAAAAGTAACCATCTTTTCTTCTTTCGAATCCCGGGCTATTTTTATACAGAAAAAACAACATACACTATTTATTTTTCTTTCATAACACCTTTCTTTCATATATTTTCTGTAACATTCAACATCTTAAACATCTTCACCAAGACCCCTGAAATGTATGGGAAATCTACCAGCTTTGAGATTTGTACAGCCATCTTGCATGAGGTGCTGAACATGAACACCACCCAAGCCGAGGCATCTTGCATGTTCAACATGCCTTCTTCCACTGTATGGGACATCGTGAAGCACCACAAGAAAATAGGTGTAAGGGACCACTGGGAACAGGTAGGAAGAAGGTACTAGGTGTTGTACGAATAAGACGAGATATGGTAGATAGTATATGCTGATAGCAGATATCAGAATACAGATTTATTTATGACAATTAGATGAGTATTTATACTGATGTCTCTAAGCTACTATATAATTGCTAAGTATGAAATACTATACGGAAAACAAAGGAGTGTATGATCAGTGACATAGAAGTGATGCGAAATAAAAGAGTGGTATTGATGGCGGGGAAAATAGTGTAAAATAAGGAGTGTTCAAATTAGGTCATCACAATAGGCTTGGTATTGCTTTTTCCCAAGAGTGGCTGACGAAGAAAATTGGACGACAGGGCCCTCTGATGGTTGAGAAGAACAGTGGTCAGTGATTCACAACAGACCAAGGAAGCCATTAGGGCAAGCATGGCCATCAAGGTATCAGACAAGACTCTGAAGAGGTACCTTGATAAAATAGGTTTCCACTCTTTCAGTCCAGTGGTGAAGCCTCTTCTCACCAAGAAATATGTGGAGGCAAGGCTCCAGTGGGCCCATGAGCACGTTGGTTGGACACTTGAGCAGTGGCAAGAGGCTGTCTGGTCCGATGAGTCCAGAGTGGAGCTGATGAGCTATGACAGGGGGATCAAATTCATCAGACAGTGTGGTACGGCCTTTGAGCCCAAAAATTTCTTGGAAACAAGGAAGTTTGGAGGTGGTGGAGTGATGGTATGGGGCTGTTTCAGTGGGGAGGATGTTGAGAGATAGATCGTAGTGGAGGGCAGGATAAACTCCGACAAGTACATCAATTTATTGGGAGAAGTGTACTGCCCCGAGCTCGAGCGTCTCTCACTCATAAACCCTAAAGATAGTTTTATTCTACAGGAGGACAATGCTAGAAACTATATGAGCAAGACAACTTGTGAATGGAAAACGGCGACTTGTGAATGGAAAACGGCGAAGAGTGTGGAAACTCTTCCTTACTGGCCCTAGCAAAGTCCCTATCTCAATCCAATTGAGCATCTGTGGGCTCACCTCAATAAAATTATCAGGAAAAACAAGATGGTATATTCCACCAAACAGAAGTTGGAGGCGGCCCTGATGCTGGAATGGGGTAGAGTATCAAAGGAAGTGACAGACACCCTCATTGCCAGCATGGGGCGGAGATACCAGGCCGTCATTGATGCCAAGGGTGGTCACGGTGGCTATTAAGTGGCCTACAAATAAAACTTCTTTTATGTATTACCAACACTAATATCTTTATGTATTGAAGATCACATGTCTTTATCTAATGAATTCATGAAGTTATAACAATATTAAGATAAAGTATGGATCCAAAAAAAGACATCTGAATTTGAAACCGTCGATTACATTTGTTTGGTCACTTTATGAATCTAAAAAAAGAAATCTACATTTGAGAAATCCCGGTTACTTTTGTCGGATCTCTTTATTTTATAGCTGTCTATCTATTATATCTGTCATTTCTTTCAATAGTATATTTAATTCAAGAATCTTAGATACCTTAAACTATTTTTCCTATATTATGATATTTTTCTTAATAATTTTTAATCAGACTCAAAGGTTCACAATTGGATATAAATTTTGGTTCTATGATGACTACTGAATAGTGAGAATATTAAAATGAATTTTAAAAACATATAAAGATTTTTATTTTCCAATATGATTCTTGTTTGGGGAAATACTTATTGTTTTTAATAATAATAATAATAAAAACACACACACACACACATTAAACACACAGTAGAGACTTGAAAATTGGATGAAGTATAAAGAAGGTCAACAGGATATTATATACAAGTTTATTGGGTGGAAACCCTTAATATTTTGTGTTTCCACCCTTGGCCTCTATCATAGCCCTACATCTCCAATGCATGCTGGAAATGAGGCTGTTGGTAACCTCCTTGGGAATCTTGTCCTATTCCTGGACCAGGAGAGCCTTCAGATCCTGAAGAGAGCTTGCTGGGGCCATCCTCTTCCGAACTGATCTGTCAAGTTTCTCCCAAAGATGCTCAATTGGGTTCAGGTTAGGGCTTTGAGAGGGCCATCCCTCCATAGCAACAATGCCCTCTCATCCTTCCATTTCCTAGTCTCCTTACTAGTATGGCAACTGGCATTGTCCTCTTGAAGAACATAGCCTACCACTGGATTCAGTGCCGAAAGACGAGCCAGCTCGGGGCAATAGGCGTTTCTAAAATACTAGTGTATTTGGCACTATTGATGGATCCCTCCACCACAGCAAGTCTACCAACACCTTCACCAGAAAAGGAACCCCACACCATCACCCACCACCACCAAACTTCATCTGGCTTCACATTCTTTGGGAGCAGTCCCTCCTTCTTCCTGCGACTACTCTGTTGCAGTGGTTGTTGCTCATTAGCTGGTACTTGGACTCATCGGACCAGATGACTGTCATCCAGTCTTCATCTGTCCAATGAAGGTAGGATCCTAGTCAATAAGCCTCAACTTCTTGTGTTTAATGCTGAGAGAAGGTTTCTTAACAACCTGAAAGAAGAAAGGCCAAATTCTTATCATTTCTCTAAAAGTGCTCATGCACACTTTGGTGGTCATCTGCTTGCAAAGTTGATCTATTGTCTGAAATGAATCTCTTTCATCTCGTATACAAACTCTCTCTCGTCCTTCTAGTCAGAATAGGCTTGCGCCCAGAGCTCTTCCCTGCTTTGAAGCAGCCAGTTTCCCTGTACTTCTTCACGATAAGGCTGACAGTGGAATTACTGATGCCAAACATGGCTGCAATCTCCACTTGGCTGTGCCATGTTGAGTGGCCTCGTGTACAATGAGTTTACAAGTAAAGTTGTTGATATTTTTCTTTCTGTTTCCAAAAGGCTTGTGGTTTGTTCAGTGGTGTTAGACATATAAGATGATATAGCGGAAAAAGAAGAAATGAGGAATGTGTAAAAAAAAAAGATTTTTTTTGAGCAAAATAGAGGTCGGAAAACGAAATAAATTATTATTTTTTGCCGGACACTGTATTACTAAAGAGCTCTTTCGCGTAATAAATATTACCCCAAAGAGTTATAATAAAATCTACAGCAAACATTACAATCACCCATCCGTCAACACCAACACCCCCCGCCACCTATATCACACTGGATCCATTAACCACGGACCCCACCTCAGCACCACCCGCCAAACCCTTCGAGTTTGGCCTTACCAACGTCCCCACCACCTACGACGTCCCTAAAAGCAGAAAAGAAAAACTGCTGCCAAACGCACCCGAGCAAGAACCAACGAGGAGAACAAAATGTCCGAGGTGGAAAAGGCCGACACCCACGCCCAACAAATGCTGCAGATGATGGCGGCAATCCAAAAACAGATGGAGATCTTTGGACTCCGTATCCAGGAATTGGAGGCCCAATTGAAGGCCAAGGATGCAATGATTGCATCCCTCCAGGCTCAGGCCACTACCAGCACCACCAACACCACCACCACTGCCACCCCTGCCACCCCTGCCAAGCAGGACAACTCGACTGCTGCTTCAAAGCATGCCCCAACCTCCACACCCACACCCACACCCACCACCTACGCCAGCATGGCAAAGAAGAACCCCCAGGCCAAGAAGCCTACAAAGGCCAAAGCAGTGCTTAAGGCACAAGCAGTACGTGCCTTGCAGGAGCCCACTGGACCCTCAGTGTACGAATTCGTATACGTCCCTTGCCGCCGATACCTTAAGTACGGCCAGGTCCGCAAGATGTTGGGATCGTTGAAGATCCAACAGTCACGGATCATTGACATCCACTTCCCGGCAAGAGGAACAGTTGCGCTGCTGGTCCACAGCAGCTACAAGAAGGAACTCGAGGAGCACCTCGAGAAGCTTAAGATCAGTCCAGTGAAGGACTTCAACCCTGTGTCCGCTGCAGTCATTGCAGACCCAAAGCTCCAAGGGGAAACCAACAGTACCAAGGCTGCAAAGGCCCAGGAACTCTTTGACCAGAGAGTGTCAAACACCTGTCTTCGTTCCCCCACCCACTTAGGGTACAGCATTGCTCGCCACTTTGGCTCTGGTAATGCCACTCCCCGCCTCTCTGCCACTGCCTTTGAGAAGCTCTTGGCGGATCTCAAGGCCAAGACCCCAGTTGCCAGCCGCCCCGCCACCCTTGAAGAAGAGGCCATCCAGGCATTTGGATAGGCTCAGCTATGGAAGAAGATGAGGGAGACGCCCAAAACATCCACCGAGAAGAATTATGAATAGACTGAAGATTGGTCTATTGAATGCTTGTGGAATCAGGCCCAAACTGGTGAACGTTCTGAATGTGTGTGTGCAGAATGATATTGATATACTTTTAGTGACAGAGACTTTCCTGACCAAAGACATGCAAATGTTGAGGTGCCCCTGGATACAAATACACAACTATGCTACAGCCCATGGTGATGCTGGACGAGGTTTTGATGGAGTTTCGTTCTTTATTCGTCCTGACTTTCCTTACCATGTACATTCCTTACCAATTACTAATCCATTTGTGGTCTCCTGTAGGATTGGCCCATATACACTCCATGGTCTGTACCTACCTCCGAGGCTGTCGTCTAGTGAGGCTGCGGAAAGGTTGAATTCACTACCCATAGACGACTTCACACTCGTCCTTGGTGACCTGAATACACGTTTAGGCCGCCTGACTGGAGATCATGGCATAAACGACAGACATGTGGGATTTGAAGACTGGATCTGCCGTCAGGATCTAACCTTGTGGAACTCAGAGTTGGCATTTGGCTTGCCTACATATGAGCAAATTCTAGCAGATGGTCGTCGGTTTGCTAGCATTATTGACCTGTTCCTGTCAAGAAGCTACAACTTCTCCGAAGTGTGCTTGCACATTAGGGACGATCTGACGTTAGGTTCAGACCACCACTTGTGTGAGCTGTCCTTTCAGCCGGTGCTCATGCCACCGCTCATGACAGAAACAGCTGTCCGTCGCCTCTGGAGACTGCAACGTTTAAACAAACAAACAGTCTGTGACCAGTACAAGCGATGTTTTGCAGAGAACACAGGTGAACTGCAAAGAGAGATCCAAAAAATATTGGAAGACAAAACCCCATTGTGCTCTGTTAAGATGGAGGACTTTGCTGAGAGACTCAATGAGTCAATCTACAAGGCCCTGGATGATAGCGTAGGGCGCGCACAATCCCATCCAAAAGCTTGAAAAGGCTACTGGAATGCTGATCTACAACAGTTAGCTGACCGTCGTCAAGAACTTTATCGTTTTAGACGACGGGTAGGCAATGATATTGAACGCATTGAAGCCCACCGCTTGTATGAGGAAGCGTGTTTAGCTTTGAAAAAGGCTATAAGGCAAGCACAACGACAAACCTGGCATGTGTTTTGTGATAAAGTCCGTAAGGGCTTAACAGAGATGACAAGTGCTGTGAAAGGAATGAGGCTGCGGAGACGTTCGCCAATTTCCCTGTCATCTCCAGAGGGCCCTCGGCATGCTGCCAATCGCATGATTGACCACCTAGAGAGTGTGTTTGGCGGATCTACGGAAAGACAGGAGCGTCAGGAGTTTATTCTCCAAGACAATCCAGTCCCATGGGACGTAGACTTTATTCACTCTGCTATTCGAAAGATGCCAAATCGAAAAGCACCAGGCATTGATCATATTAGAGCAGAAATGCTCAAACCCCTAGTTCGAGTGCTAGTGCCTCTGTTACATCAGATCTTCACATTGTGTTGGAGATGGTCGTGGACGCCTGTGGCCTGGAGAACAGCACAGGTGGTACCTATTTACAAAAACAAAGGAGAGCAGGATAACCCTAGGAACTATCGGCCTATTAGCTTGACATCGGTGTTTCGTAAGCTCTTAGAAAGATGTATAGCTGGGGAGCTCCTTTCGACCATGCCTGCATTGGACATGGCTCAAGGTGGATTTCGCGCTCGTCGTGGAACTCTAGACCAGGCCCTCTGTCTCCACGAACTTATGGGGTTGTACGCTGCCCAAGGATCAGGAGAGCAAGATCCAAAACCTCCAGTCGTCGTCTTCCTAGATATTAAAGCTGCATATGATAGTGTGGAACGCTCTGTCATATGGGAGTCGCTGATGCCCTTCGTGTCTCAGCCGTTGCTCTTGCTACTACAGAATTTGTTTGATGACATTGTGGTGAATATAATTCTGAAAAATGTAGCATCCCGGGACATTTTACCTAAACGAGGAGTCTTACAGGGTAGTATTCTTTCTCCATTCCTTTATTCTATTTTCATTGATACTCTTCCACGTTTCTTGAGGTTTGCTTCGGTATCCCCAATACTGGTTGGTATGCACCCACCTACCATGGGACGGTCCATTAATCTCTGTGCTCGAAATCCTTTCTCTTTTGCTTCCCCACAGGCAACTGTTCACGCATTGCTTGACGAGTTACAGAATTTCCTTCACAATCCTTTTCCTACTTCTACAGTTTCGGATGACTCTTCTGAGTTGTCAGATTCCTCTTACAGTCCGTCTCATGTCACTGTTACTTGGGCTCCTGTGAATTGTTTGTTGTATGCTGATGATGTGGCTCTTATGGGCTGCCCAGAAGATATACATCGAATGCTGGCACTTGCCGAAATTCACTCAACCCTCCTTGGTTACAAATGGAGTCCCTCCAAATGTGAAGTACTCAATGCCCCGGCCAATGTGCCGTTTTACCTCTATGGCAACGAGCTTCCAACCTGTGATACTTTCAAGTACCTTGGTATCCCCTTTTCACGTCAAGGTATTAACCAAGACGCACTTTTCTCACACTCACAAGTCAAGGCAATTGCAGTAATGCAAAAGCTGAGAGGAATGGGTGTAAACATGTATGGCTTTGGGATTACAGCAGCCCTAAGAGCGTATACTGTTTTTGTTCGGCCTATTCTTGAGTATGGGTTGGCTATTTGTAATGTCAATTGACTAGGCATCCGCCCGCTACAAATCTGTCAGTCTGCTTGTCTGAGACTTTGTCTCGCTAGATCTGCTACTGCTAGGTTTGGAACGATCCAGGCTGCCCAATTAGCCGCCCTCCCTAACATATACTCTCGTTTCCTTTATCTGCAAGCCAAATTTGTTGAGCGCACAGCTACCCTTCCTGAAGACACCCTCCTCTGGTGCCTTGTCCCGCAGCTTGAAGCACCCCAGAGTAAAGCCAGATGGATTAAGCTACGTGGCAATGTACTCTGGCAAAATGCTCAAAGAATAGGACGGGCTCACAACCCTCCTAAATATCCATTAAAAGTAGCTTATCTTGAACGTCTTCAAAGTGAAATTACTAGTCTAGTACGTGGCAAGAATCCGCTGGTGACGGTAGCCCGTGGACTATGTAGACCTGTTTGGGATCCAATTCTTCTACTACCGTGCACGCGCAAAGAAAGACATCGTCTACTAAAATGGAGGATTGCTTGGTTACCACCAACACCTTCAGTTCCTTGCCAATGTGGCCACCCATCTGCCAATCGGAACCACTTCCTTACATGCAGATTTGTTGATCATGAACGCTCCATGTTCTTGTTCTTCCTAGTTCCTGCCCCACCACAAGACGTTCATCCAATTGACTATTGTCTAAATCTTCTGCCGCGCACGGTTAAGTCTTTTGTTAAATGGCGAGATCTTTGGCCCAGTTTATTAATACTGCTGTAAGCCATTGATCGAGCCACGTCTACTCGAGACTTTAAGGTAGAGCCATCAGCTGGTAGCTTGCTCATTGAGGCTGCTGATGGGTGTGTTGAGCGGGAACGCCAACGCCGCCATAGAGTGCAAAGACTCCTGCAGCAACAGACGCTGTATCCTCACTTCTCCTCCGATCTCTCCTCTACCACCCATTCTTAACCCGTTTAGCACAGCCAGAAGCTGCTAGTGTAGTTGCTGTATTTGTGTCCTCAGGATTGTCCGAGTTGCTCTAAGTATCCCTCGTTGGATTTCGAATCGCCACAGGATGAGGGTTATCTTTTTGGTGTCCTGGTTTCCTTGCTGACTTTATGGCCTTTTGGATGTCTATTCATAATTCTCATTTTACCATCATTTCCACTCATTTTCCATCATTTTTCCCTCATTGAGGTTTTATATTCTCTTTTCTTTCCGTCTCTTCTCTCTTTGCATTATTTTTTTCACTTATGTATTTGAAGTGTTTCAATGTTTATTCTTTTTTTTTCAAACGATCTCATAGGGTGGCTAAAATGCCCAATGCGCGAATAGCAATCAACACCCATAAATAAAAATACTTTGAACTGTATTACAATAAACAATTCTATTCATAAACAATATATTTTACTGATAATACAATTTGATATTGAGGTATCCACAAAAAGAAACAAATATTTGGATATCCGCAGACCTTCTGATTTTAAATACAGTTCCATAAAAGGGCAAAATATTTTTGGACGTAAAAAGAAAGAAATATCACCGCCTAAAGGTCAGGAAATTTCCTGGTGTGTAGGTAATAAAATGAAACTCAGCGGGACATCGAAAATATTTCAATGACTTAACAGTTTAGAGCAGCCAACAGCAGAGAAATACAATAAAAAGTAGTCTCTCACTTGTTCGTACCTTACAATGCACAAAGTATTGGCCGTTATTGGAACAACAGGTGTTGGAAAAAGTAATCTTGCTGTAGATCTATGTAAAGCCCTCTGTGGACAGGCAATCAATTCGGATGCCATGCAGGTAAGTCTCATGTGTCTCATGTGTCTCATGTGTCAATACTTAGGTGTATAAAGGTCTTGATATTATTACCAACAAAATAACAGTCGAAGAGCGTCAAGGAGTTCATCATCATTTGATGGACTTTTTGGATCCTGAAGATGAATACAAAGTAACCGAATTCAAGAACGACGCTACTCAGTGTGTATGTGGTGTTTATTGAGTCTCTCTTTATTTATTTGTTTTTATCATTATACTAATGGTAGTAGATAGAAAAACTAACCCAAAACCAACAAGTACCAGTCATTGTAGGAGGCACCAACTACTATATGCAGAGTCTATTATGGAAGAATATGCTTGTGAAAGAAGATCCAAACTATGTTTCTGAGCGTAGTCCTTCTCCAGAACCTGAAGGAGCATTGGAAGCCCTAGAAACAAACGAGTTGTATGATCGTCTTAAAACAATAGATCCAATTATGGCTAAGAAATGGCGTATCTCTGAACGCAGAAAGATTATACGTAGCTTGAATGTAAATAGTAACCTATCTGTGTTATTGAATAACATTTTAGATTTTCTATTCTTCAGGAAGACTTCAGAGTGATATTATTAAGGAGCAAAGGATACAGCAAGAGACACTTGGTGCACAACCTCGGTAGATATTTCTATTCACAACAATAGTAGTAATCTTTTTGTTTTTGTTTTTAGATTTAATTCGCTTATTTTCTGGCTCTATGCTGATCCTGTCAAGTTGAACCCTCGTCTGGATGAGCGTGTGGAGACAATGATTCAGGTAAGATCTAATACTGTTAATACATTTTGGCTTATTGGTTATTCTTCTAGACAGGTCTATTTGACGAGATCAAGGAATTAAGAAAACATGTTGTAGAAGGATCTGTCACAATGCCTGGCCAAGCATTGGAGAAATACCAGCGTGGGTTATGGCAGGCTATTGGTAAAAACAAAATGAAACAAAGTGAGTCCTATGCTGATGGATATCTTGTAGGTTATAAGGAATTTGATCCTTATTTTACTGCTGTTGAAGAAAACACACTTGCAGAAGCAGGTAAATCAGAAGCTACCAATAAAATTTGCTAATTGAATATGTGGTTTGTTCCTGTAGATCTCACTAAAATCAAGCTAGAATGTACAGAACGCATGAAGGCTTCTACACGGCGCTATGCAAGAAGACAAGTACAGTGGATCCGTAACAAACTACTTCCTACTGTATGGAATTCCAAGGGCAATGTTCTTGTGTACATGTTAGATGCAGGAGGTAATAATGTGTAATGTCGACCTATTTTTTATATGACAGACATTGAGCAATGGAATGATACTGTACAGAAACAGGCTATTGAGTTAGCCAAAGGTATGAATAGATATAATTATAGGAATCTTTTCTTATGTGCAGTTACTAACTGAAGTCTATTATAGCCTTTTTACAAGAGGAACCTATGCCAGATCCCATGTCACTTGGAAAGACTGCAGCTACATTCCTTGATCCAACAGCACAGATAGTTGAAGAGTGAGTGTAAAGAGTCAAAAGTGATTGGGCTAATGAAAGAGTACTTAGTGCACATACACGTATACTCAATTGGAAGAAGCATGTGTGTCCAGTCTGCACCACTAGCAAGGGTGAGGCAATAGTAATGAATGGTGATAATGAATGGGAACAGCACCAGAAGAGTCGTGGACATAGAAGGACATCCAAACAAAAACGACTAAAGGAAATAAAAGCCAAGGCACTTCAATAAATATAGTTTAACCTTTTATTCTTTTTTTTTGTCTGTGAGTGTTTTGTAGTTGTATTGTATTTACAGAGAAAGAGTAACAAATGATGGCAATGTGTTAAATGCCGAAATTATACTACTATAGGGATAAGGCACCATTTTCACTTATGCCAAGATCTCCTCCCATTCTGATTTGACAAGACCAAGGTATTCCTCATCAAATGCAGTACGGGCTGATTCCAAGTGCTTCTTCATCTCAGGACTAGCAGATGTCTTTGTGAATGTCAAGAGAGTGTGGAGTGTGCGCAATGTCTAATATATATTGCATAGGTGAGCCCACATGCACTTGTTTTTTTAGTGAAAATATTACCTTTTCCACCATATCTTCTTCTTGCTGTTCAGTATACTTTACCAAGATGGCATCAAGATCCTCAAGCAAGCCTAGAGAGATCAGAGTACGGGGCAGACTTTCATTCTCAAGCATCAAGCTATTGAATGAGAAAATCAATTTACGCTGAGTAGAGATGTCTATTCTTTTATTAGATTCTGTTATTGCTGGTAAAGCAGTAGCCTACCTTTGCTTGACTTTAAAAGAGAAGAGAGCATAGTGAATCCATCCATAGCCTCAAATGCCTTGACTCCTTCATCAAAATGCTTAAGGAACCCAGAGATGGCATACACAACCTTAGCCACTACCTGTTCTTCTTCCTCCTTGTTCTTTAACAGAGAAATAAGAGGCTCAAGACCGTTGTTTTTCAAGAACTGTCCACCTCTGCTTAGTATCATGAACTATACACTATACACTATCACTTACTGCCTTTTGAGCAGCAGGGTTGTTCTGTACTGCAGTGCCAGCCACCCATATAGATCCCTTTCTCACAAGGGCCTCCGTTGAATGAAACTGGGAGATAATGCCAGGCCACAGCTTCATATTCTCTATATTCATGGCATTGTCGATACCTTCAATCAACAGTTCCAAGTTATCAAGAGCAATAACTTTGTTTTCTACAGTATCTTCGAGATCTGTGATACATGCAACAGCCTCTATGGATATTAGCCACTACTGTCTGTGGGTGAAGTTGCTGTACCTTTCATGCGTGTGGCATCGTCTTTTCCGAGAATAGCTTCAAGAATAGCTGGGTCATAACGTGAAGGGTCCACTTTGAGTTCTCCTTTACGGACTGCTTCTGCCTGTTTTCCCAGGTCATTTGTGTCAGAGTTATTGACAGCCCACTGTAGTAGCTTTTCCATGGTGCGTAGTGTAGTAGTAAAGATGGGTAAAGAGAAGAGAAGAGAAGATATTTTTTATAGGAAGATAAAAAATAAGCCTCCAAAATTTCCTTCGAGTAAGTTCCTCCTCCTTCTAGTCTTCAATGGCGGGAGTTTAATTCCAACGGATCGGTTTGTGCTATAGAAAGAGAGAAAAGTCAGTAGTGCAGTGCTATCCATTGATAAGTGTGTTTACTTATTAGCTGGGTGGTTATTAGCTGGGTGTTTATTAGCTGGGTGGTTACTCATTGCTAAATATGTATTATTTACTATTCTTTTGGATGTATATTCTTGTGTATTCTAATGCATTCTCTATAGAGCCAGAAAACAATAAAACAGCAAACGTCATTACAAGGCTGTGGGCTATGCTCTGGGCTGTGCTGGTCTCTCAGGGCAAGGAAAGTGGGCAAACTCAGTGACTGTATCTCCACTCAAGTGTGACATCATTTTACACGTCACTTTGGAGACGCGTTCAGTCTCTCCTTGAAGTCCAAGCGTCCACCTCACCTTCTTCTTTATCACCATGGACCACTTCCCTTCTGCCTGGGGCAAACCTCGTAATGAGACTATTGACCAATACAACACAGTGCCACTCACAAGAACACTCCCTGAACAATTGACCCAGTCTGCCTATGGACCCACCACCAGAACACAGTGAGTTTTATTATGCATAAAGCGTTGTTTAATTCCAATGATAGATCCCCTCTTGTCACAGGCACATCTGTTATTGCTTTTAAATACAAGGATGGTATTATGATGGCTGCTGATAATCTGGGTAAGCACTTTGGAACCATCTAGCTTAGAAAGGAAGAACTCATCACTCTACACTCTACACTCTACACTTAGGTTCTTATGGATCCCTTGCCCGCTTCCGTGATATTGAGCGACTTCACCCTGTAGGTGACCATACAGTGGTGGGTGTCTCGGGCGATCTTTCAGACTATCAGTACATTCAGCACTTGTTGGACTCTCTCATGTAAGCCTACCACCCCACACTGTAGGATAAGATAGGCCACTGCATACCACTGCATATTAATAGAGTACTCACACCATCACCTTACAGGATCAAAGAACACTGTGCAAATGATGGGCACGTCTTGGGTACACCTCACATCTACGAATACCTCTGGCGTATTCTCTACGACCGACGATCCAAATTCAATCCCCTGTGGAACTCTATTGTTGTGGGTGGTGTTCACAAGTCAGAAAGGTAAATTAGAAGAGATATTGGGCTGTTGTAACCTCCTTTTGTTGGGCTCTGTTTAGATTCCTTGGCTTTGTAGATCTGAGAGGCACTACGTATCAGTCCAACACTATTGCTACTGGTTTTGGCGCACACTTGGCACAGCCTATCCTGAGAAAGAGAGTAGAAGGAAGAGAAGATGAGATTACTGAACAGGAAGCTATTGAGATTATCAATGACTGTATGCGTGTTTTGTTCTACAGAGACGCACGCTCTATGAACAAGGTAATGAGACCAAACATTTTACCCTACACAATCTATCCCTATAAACATATAGAAGTAGTTGTAAGAAGGGAAGGAGTATTAATATGGATTCTATGTGTAGTTCCAAAGAGCAAAGATCACTCAAGCTGGTCTGGAAGTGAGTGATCCTTACAGTGTAGAGACCAACTGGTCTTTTGCTGAATCGATTAGAGGCTATGGTGCTTAACTGAAAGAGTTAATAACAATACAAAATAAATAAAATAAAAAAAGGAAGAAAAAGACAGAGTAAAAGAATTGAGTTTTTTTTATTATGGTTTAAGCAAGGCCCTTTTCTTTATCAGTAGGACTCTGCCATGTCATGTCCTTGTATGGCTTCAATAGAGCATGGATCTGCTCTTCTATCTGCTGTTCCTGAGCAGACAGAGTTTCGGTTCCATTCTCAATGGCCTTTACTCGCTCCAGAGCAGCCGCAGCCTTTTGTGCTTCTTCTCTGTTGCCGATACCAATGACAGTTGTATCAAGGTTGAAGCGACTACGACCAGAGAAGGAGAAACGAGAGGCAATTTCAGAAATACTGAGATTGTTTTCCTTGGTCAGTGCATTGCACTTTTGAGCAGCGACCTTGACATCCGGATGGATAGGGTGCCATTCAGGTGGACCCATTTCACGGAACAGACCCATGCTCAGAGGAGAGGCATTGAGGAGGTAGCGTACACCTGCAGCACGGAAACGAGGGGCATAGTCTGCAAACTGGGTGTTGTTGAGAGCATAATGGCAGTAAGAAAGAACAATATCAAGAGGTTGGCCCTTGGCATACTGGTGCTCAGCCACCTTGAGAAGCACAGGCAATGGGAATCCTAGACTAGAGGTTAGAAGACATACCAAGGGAGTCTGATAAGTTACCTGAACATCCAACATAGCGGATCTTGTTTTCTGCCTTGAGTTCGAACAGAGCCTCTAATGCACCTCCAGGACCCACAACATCCTCAAACTCAACAAACTCAACATCATGGCAGAATACAATATCAATGTAATCTGTGTGGAGACGACGCATGCTCTCCTGAACACTCTCCTTGGATCGTTTGCTACTGTAGTCAAAATCCTTGGTATAATAGCCATAGCGTCCTACTTTAGTAGAAATGTAGTAGGAGGCACGGGGGAATTCATCCTTAATCTGGTGCAATGCGTCTCCCAATAGGAATTCACTGGGACCATAGAAAGGAGACGTATCAAAAGTATTGATACCTAAGAGTGTAGTGTGTAGCTTAGCAATGTGTCCTTGTGTATTCTTTTTTATTACTTACCTAGCTTAAGGGCTTCACGGCAAGCTTCCACTGGCCAATGAGACTCTATCTTGTTATAAGTGCCTGAGAGTGCTCCAGCGCCAAAGGAGATTTCAGAAGGCTTGAATTCTGTTTGTGACACAAGAGGAACTGTCTACGCGTGTCATTAGATGCTTTTATTGATTCACTCACTTACGGTTGCCATGGAAGAAGAAGATAAGAAGAGAAAAGCACTTGAATTCACGCTTTTTTTATTCTATTTCATTTTATTTGTGTATGAGAATAAGTATCTTTTTTAACAGAAGGGACTTGTTTTATTTCTTATCCAATCAAACAAGGGACATATATCATATCAGTATCGTCATTTAGGTTCACTTGTACGTTAGATTATATAAAGGTTACTTGTCTGTCTTCATTTGTCAGAGGATATGCCGGCCAACTATCACAATTTCTTTTTATAGTATGGTACTGCTTTTCTGTGGCTACACGCTCAAGGAATACACTGCTTATTTTAGAGACAAACGTCTTATCCTCAGTGTTAATGATTTATTCATTTCTTTTTATGGAATATAACTGAACACTACCTTCTTCAAGATGGCCAATGAAGTAATGGCATATTCTATATAAAAAACTTGTTAAGAGATAAGTGTATATTTTACAAAAATGGACTTTCTCATAGAAAGGATGGTGTGGTGATAGGCATGAATGCCCATCAGAGGCTTGGGTACCAATAAGACGTAGGAAGGCCTGTATTAAAATAGGTAGTCATAACAAGAACCACATTCCCTTGAAGTCATGGAGTATATATAGCGTACCATAGACTTCTCTAATAAACATCGAATTTCCCTGTTATTTTCTGAATCATATTGTTGAGGCTAAGCTTGCTCTAAGTATTGAAACGAACAGTAATACCCATTCTTTCATCTATTTTCTATTTTATCACAATCTCTATATCCGTCCCTGTAACACCGTAGGTTACATACTCTCATTTGTCCCTTGTCACCATTGTTGATGAATTCTCTTTGGTCTCCGTTATCTACCTTTCTGCGTAATCAGAAAGACCGTTTTGTTAAGTACATCCCTTAATTCTCTCTTTTGTGTACGATCTTTGTGTTGGTGGTCAATCTCTCTCGAGACCTATATACCTCTTAGATTTTTCACTGCCTTAAATTATAATGGTAACAAAACACAAAATATATTACACATCAGGAGATATTTGGAATATATGTCGGATAATCACTTTCCATAAATAGAGCTATCGATTATCCCAGCCAATAGAAACACAGACTACCTAAGGGGGACTACATGCTTGAAGAAGAGTGAGTTAACAAGGCTTATATCTAAGGGATGATACTTTAGCAAGAAGGAGCGTTCTATGGCTTTTATTAGTATATAGTATCAATTAGAAAATCATGAAAGAAGTATGAAAGACCCATTAATAAAAATCAGACTTTGTTTACTCTTTGATCTGTCCGAATTTCCTTTGGTTAAACCCAAAGACGACATATTTAAAGAAATATCCTGAGAATAAAATACAATATTATTATAATTGGCTGATGTGTTTGAAAAGATCTATTCGCCATTTAAATAAATAGTTTTAAACTCTACCTGCCTATTCTAGCAATGATTATTGACTTTACAGCCAATTTCATACATTTTAATTGCAAAGACAAAAAATACAGTTCAAAGTATTTTTTTTTATTTTTGGGCGTTGGTTGCTATTCGCGCATTGGGCATTTTATCCACCTTATGAGAACTTTTGAGAAAAAAAAAAGAATAAACATAGAACCACTTCAAATACAAAAGTGAAAAAATGAATGCAAAGAGGGAGGAAACAGAAAGAAAAGAGAATATAAAATCTCACATGAGGGAAAAAATGATGAAAAATGGGAAATGATGGTAAAATGAGAGTTATGAATAGATATCCAAAAAGGCCATAAATTCAGCAAGGAAACAAGAACACCAAAAAGATAACTGTCATCCTGTGGCGATTCGAAATCCAACGAAGGATACTTAGAACAACTCGGACAATCCTAAGAATATATGTAACAACTGCACTAGCAGCTTCCGGCTTTGCTAAACAGGTTAGGAATGGGTGTGTAGAAGAGAGATCTGAGGAAAAAGTGAGGACACAGTGTCTGTTGCTGAAGGAGTCTTTGCACTCTATGGCGGCTTTGGCGTTCCCGCTCAACACACCCATCAGCAGCCTCAATGAGCAAGCTACCAGCTGATGGCTCTACCTTAACTTCTCAAGTAGACGTGGCTCGATAAATGGCTTGCAGCAGCATTAACAAACTGGGCCAGAGATCTCGCCATTTAACAAAAGACTTAACCGTGCGCGGCAGAAGATTTAGACAATAATCAATGGGATGAACGTCTTGTGGTGGGACAGGAACTAGGAAGAACAAGAACATAGAGCGTTCATGATCAACAAATGTGCATGTAAGGTAGTGGTCCCGATTGGCTGATGGGTGGCCACATTGGCAAGGGACAAAAAATACAGCGGGGTTCAAAAAGATAAGGAATATGTCAAACACAGTCAATAGTTTTACCCTTGAAAATTTTTTATTAAATATTCTTCATTTATCGCTTTTTCACTATAATGTCTACCTCATCTAACACCAATGAACAACCCATGATACCTCTTGGAAACAAGAAAAAAATATTGATGAATTCCCCCGATGTAAATGGGACTAACCATGTTGCCATTTCCGTTAGGTTTAGAGTTAATGTACAGTCAATTTTCCGTATCGTAAAGAGATACAGGGAAACTGACTGCTTCAAGGCCAAAAAAAGCACTAGGATTAAGCCCATTCTTAGTTTGAGAGACGAGAGAGAGGTTGCATCTGAATAGATAAGAGATTCATTCCAGACAATGAATCAGCTTTGCAAGCAGATGACCACCAAAGTGTCCATGAACACTTTTAGAAAAATAATAAAGAGGATTGGCCTGTTTTCTTGCAGGGTAATCATAAAACCTTATCTCACCAATAAGCACAAGAAGTTGAAGCTTGCTTGGTCTAAGACCAATCTTTACTGGACAAAAGAGAACTGGAATACAGTCATATGGTCCGATGGGTCAGAATACCAGCTGATGAGGACCAACAGTCGCAACAGAGAGGTACAAAAAAAAAGAAGAGACTGCTCCCAAAGAATTTCAAGCCAAAAATGAAGTTTGGAGGTGGTAGTTTAATGGTGTGGGGTTCTTTCTCTAGTGAAGGTGTTGTAAAGATGGCACCTGTAAAGGGCAGTATTGACAGTAGAAGATACATTGAGCTCTTAAAGTACAACTACTGCCCTGAGATGACATGACTCAAGGCACTGAATCCAGAGGTGTATTGTGTTCTTCAATAGAACAATGCCAGCTGCCACAAGAGTAAAGATTCCAGGTTGTGGAAGGCACAAGAAAGCATTGTCACTATGAAGGGGTGGCTCTCACAAAGACCCGACCTCAATCCAATAGAGCATTTACGGGAGGAGCTTGACAGGGCAATAAGAAAAAGGATAACCTCAACAAGTACTCTTCAGGATTTGGAGGTACTCTTGCTAGAAGAATGAGAGAGAATTCCTAAGGATACCACAGACACCCTCATTGCCAGCATGGGACGGAAATGTTAGGCTGTGATTAAGGCCAAAGATGAAAACATCAAATACTACAGGCTTCCACCCAATAAATATTTATTTATTATTCTGTTGACCTTTTTTTTTACTTCATCCAATTCTCAAGTCTCTAATGTGTGTTTAATGTGTGTGTTTTATTAAAAGCAATAAGTACTTCCTATTACATAAGTATACCGGAATGTAAAAAAATATCCCTTGTTTTCTTGAATCCTACTGTAGAATCAGAATCACCCCAGAATTATAACTCGGTCACTGATATTTTTCTCTTGTCGTCTTTGGCTTCAACTAAAGGAAATGAATATTTAGATATCCTCAAATCTTTTGATTTTAATCATCATTTCATAAAAAGGTGTGTTTTTGGGACCCACGTAAAGGGAAGTTTGTATTACTGCTTAAATGTCTGGAAAATCTCTTGGTGTATACAAAGACTCTGAAGCTTTTTGAAAGATACTCAATCGTTCTTGCAATTGATGCTACATACAAAACAAATCATTAAAAAATTCCAATAGCACAAGTAGTTGGTATCACAAACTCGAATATTACATTCATTATCTGTGTTTTTTTATCAGAGACGATGAAATGGCTGATTACACTTGGATTTTAAGCCAAATGAAACGCTTTTGCTTTTATGAGAAGAATTATCCCAAAGTTGTGGTAACAGATCGTGAGCTGGTACTGACGAATGCCTCGAAAGAAGTTTTTCCCCAGGTTACCCATCTACTATGTCGATGGCCATCTATGAATGTTTTATCCAGCCTTGTAAAATATTTTACTGGGATTGATAAAGAAATGAGTGGCAAGATTCAAAGAGAATAGAGTATTCTTACTGGATATTCTTCGAAAAAATAAACTATAACGAAAGTTTAAAATAGTTAAAAAAATAAGCTGTTAGAGCTGAGCAATAACAGTAGTGGAGAGATTTACGATCCAAGCAACCCTATACAGTATAAACAGTCAACATGGCTTATTTACAAAGAAAGGTTTGTTTACCTGCATTTATTTAACTTGAAAAATAATTCTTTCAAAATAACTAAAACTATATGTTTGAATAGATTTATATTTGCTTGGACTAACAAAATATTGCACTTCAACTACACACCTCTTATGGAACGAGAGATAAAAACTAGCACAGGGGATATGAATGTTGTATCTGAGCACATTGATAATCTTTCAAGTCAAAAAATTCAAAAACTTGCTTTAGAATCAGAAAAATCAACTGACACATTTGAATAGACTTTGTAAGTTTGAGATATTTTCAAAATTAATTTAGAAAATCTCTACTTTTGCTCTTTGTAAGGTGTATTATCAATTCTGTTTGTTCAAGCGTCATCAACTGAGCGCTGATCCAAGACATGAAATGAAGCGCTGCAGAGGTGTGTTTACCGCCACGTTAGGATTACCTTGCGCACATAAAATTGAAAAAAAAAAGTGTAGTTCTCAGCAGCCTTTTCTGCTTAGATCATATTTCAATTAACAATAGTGGTTCAGATTGCCTGATTTCCCTATTCCCATATATGAACTGCGTATTGAGGAATTTATGAATCCAGAAGAGCAAATGGAAAACGACATTGAAATAGAAAAGGAGTTTCATAGGAGATATAGATTTATTGAAAACCACAACACAGAAATATTAAGAAGACAGGTCGAAATAATGGATGAACCTTTCACTGATAAGAGTGTGGAAAAACTAAGACAAAAGTAACTATAAGCGTTTGTTTTGGAGGTTCTATGATTTCCAAGACTGTAATAAATGAGTATAGTATGGGATTCCATTAATAAAGAATAGAAAAGTCATTATGGAAAAGGTACATCATTTGAAAAAAGATACGCAAAAGATGGTATGAAATTTATGAGTGAGTTCTTAAAAATATATCTTATTTGTTAAATATTTTATATCCTAGAGTAGAAGTCACTTCTTTGGACTTGGAAGAGTATGATGAACTTCATACAGACTCATTATTAAATAACGACGATTTATAAGTATCAATTCTGTAATAAAAATATGTATTTTGATAAATATGTTGACTTAGCCAAAAAACACAGGTAAATTTTTGGGTGAAACATGAAAACTGAAATATTTTGGACCGCAAAATATTCTCACTTTTGTCCTGATATCATTTTCTTTTTGTGTATAGTAGCATCTTTAGTGGAGAATCCAACTGAAAATAGAAAGGCAAACAGTTGAATTCAGACAGACTAAAAGATAGTACATCTTTAGGATGTAATTATCATATCATAGTCAGTAAAATTATTGCCTAGAAAAGGTATAAAAGAGGTAGTCAATTGAATGAATAGAGCAGATTTCTACTACAGTTCAAAGTATTTTTTATTTCTTGGGTGTAGGTATTATTCGCGCATTGGACATATTAGCCACCCTGTGAGAACTTTGAAAAAATATAGTGCCGAGCAGAAATGATATAAACATTTTTATTTTCCTACTTTTATTTTGCTAAAAAAAATTCTTTTTATTTTTCACATTCCTCATTTCTTCTATTTCTACTATAATATCTATTATATATAACACTAATGAAAAAACAACAAGCCTATTGGAAACATAAAGAAGAATATTGATTATTTTACTCTTCAACTCATTGTTCACGAGGCCACCCAACATGGCACCAGACAAACGGATATTGCAGCCATGTTTGGCATCAGTAATTCCGCTGTCAGCCTTATCGTGAAGAAGTACAGGGAAACTGGCTGTTTCAGATCAAGGAATAGCTCTGGGAGCAAGCCTATTCTGACAGAGATAGACAAGAGAGAGGTTCCTCGTGAGGCGGCAAGAGATTCTTTCCAGAGCATGAAGAAGCTTCACCAAGGAATGGCCACCCAAGTGTCCATGAGGACATTTAAGAAAAAGATGAAAAAGATTGGCCTGTCTTCTTGCAGGGTGATCAGAAAGCTTGCTCTCACCGACAACCACAAGAAGTTGAGACAAGCCTGGGCCATGGTCCACCTCCACTGGAAAGAAGACCGGAAGGCGGTCATCTGATCCGATGAGTCCAAATTCCAGTTGATGAGCAACAACAGCCGTAACAGGGTGGTGTGCAGGAAGAAAAGACTGCTATCAAAGAATGTCAATCCGACGATGAAGTTTGGTAGTAGTGAAGTGATGGTGTGGGATTCCTTTTCTGGTTAAGGTATTGGTAGACTTGCTATGGTGGAGGGGTGGCCCTCTCAAAGCCCTGATCTGAACCTAATTGAGTATCTTTGGGATAAGCTGGACAGAGCAGTTCGCAAGAAGATGACACCAGCAAGCACTCTCCAGGATCTGAAGACTCTCCTGGTTCAAAAATGGGACAAAATCCCCAAGGAGGTTATCAACAACCTCATCAATAGCATGCATCGGATATGTAGGGCTGTGATAGAAATCAAGGGTGGAAACACCAAATACTAAGGGTTTCCACCCAATAAATATTTATTTATTATTCTGTTGACCTTTTTTTTTTACTTCATCCAATTCTCAAGTCTCTACTATATGTTTAATGTGTGTGTTTTATTACAAGTAATAAGTATTTCCATATACAAGAATGATATTGGAAAATGAATTATTATTATTATTACTTTGACTGATACTGTACATGAATACACTGTCAACATCTTCGGTCAGAAGAGGATTGCTATTATGATTTGTAAACACCAAGTGATCGCTTGTGATATTTTGAAGAATTTTTCTCATAATAATGGAAAGACTCAAATATGAAGAGAGGCCATCTATTGAGGATATATAGGATGCTGTTATAAATGAATAAATTGTCAGTAAATGAGTAAACGGAAAATCAACTATTTATTTTTATTTTATTTTAAAAAATAAATGTATATTTATCAGTCAAAGATGTTCATAATAAAAATTTCATGGAATAACACTAAATTTAGAATAGCTATTCTTTAAATTATTGTCTACATCTTCTTATCTTCTTATATATATATTAAAAAAAAGCTCCTTAGCAGTTAGCAAATCGTAAAAAAAAAAAAAAGTCATATATTTTTTGTCGGACATAAGTATTTCTTGAGTGAGCAAATAAGGAAGAGATATAGAACTATATTAGTACTCTTCTTTTCCCTTCTTTTCAAAGTTGCTTAAATGTCAATTCATATTATATACTTCTCAAGCTGTTCAGAGTTAGGAAATTATTGAAGAACTCATCACAGTTGTTCTCTTAATTCTGCAAACCAACAGAACGAGCAAATAGAGGTTGATATCGAGGGAACTGACAGCAATATACAAGCTGTTGTAGATATGGTCATTTGCACAAAAATCTTCCAAACTGTCCAAATAATGATAGATACCAGACAGAAATTAGAGACAATGTGATAAGACCAAAGAATGAGGGAGTCGAATCAGTCATATAATCCTATGAGCTATGTACTTCTTTTTATATATATATATATACAGGATAGTTAGGTTGGAATATAAATACATGCTCAGTCAATGACCAAAATGTCAAGATAAGCACAATAAAATACTACTGCCTCAGGCTAATGTACAGGAAAATAAATCACTTGCATTTATTTGGAAAGCCTTTTTATCAGTATAGTAGACATATATGCTAACATTGAGAAAGGTCGTATGAATTCTATATGGTATAACCAAGACACACTGAGAAGAGATATACTAAGCAGTGTACAGGATGTTGTTAAAGGCTATTTATTTTCTCTTTATTACTGTATCTCTATCTATTTTCTCTTAACTAAAGATGCTATACAGTCAGCAAGATATTAATAAAGTAAAGAAGATACAAGAGAGAAGATAGACCTGTTAAAATATAACTACTGTCAATATGCGTCCTACACCAACCAAAATAACCAATACTCAACAAATATCTATTTATGAAATCACAAAGATACACAACTACCACATCTTAAAAAACAATAGCCATGCGGGTGAAATGCTTGATCTTTGGGGTCATGTCGTCGATTTAAAACCAAAGGTGTTCAACCAAAGATTGTATAAAGGACAAGACATTGAAGCTTTGGAATCGTAATCTCGCTGCTACATTATACTTTAGACATATTCTATTGTCTCTAAGATAAAATGGAATATAATCATAGTCTATCAGAAGAGATAAAACTGGTGTGAAGACATCTCAAGGGCAAACTATGTCAAGTAGTTTATTCATACTCCTAATAACTTCAATTGTATTTCTTTGTGTAGTGCTGTCTCAGGCTTCAACAGTAAAGACATTCTCTTGGAACTGGACTATTTAAACTGAGAATAGATAATATAGCTTATCATCATCATCACAATTATTTAAGTTGGCGATATGCCCTTATATATCATAAGAACACCTTGGTGTGTATCATTGGACACAGTAGCGTCTCCAAGCTGATCCAGGTGCTACCCTTGTGTTATCTCAGTTGTCCTAAAAAGCATTGGATGACATTATTACATTCCCAAATACAGAAATAATAAACTAAAAAAATAAAAAAGAGTAGTTATCCCGAGTCATTTTTTTCTGGTTGCTAAGGAAGAGAAAAACCCGAGTAAGCGTGTTTCTTTGGCGTGTTATTGTTCAAGTGCCACTGATTATACACCATGGCTTCATTTCCCTCCATAGATCCAAGCAGTCTGTCCAACCTTCACCAAGTGAAGACAACCCATTTGCACCTCGATTGGTCTATTGACTTTGCTAAAAAAACTATTAGTGGTCAAGTTCTGTTGGATCTTAGTATCTTGGCTGACAATGTCCAGCAAGTGGTGTTGGACACTAGTTACCTTGACCTCAAGCGTATATCTTTGGATAATATAGACCTCAAGGTAAGTTTATGATGTATAGAACATAACTAAGAAAGACAGTTCTCTGTGTCTGAGCGTCATGTCAGTCTTGGTTCTGCCTTGACAATTGAATTACCAAAGCCAGTGTCCAAGGGAGATACTCTGCAGCTTAAGGTGGAGTATTCTACTACAGAGAAATGTACATCTGTTCAATTCTTGGCTCCTGAGTAAGTCTATAGGGGTCTATATGCATAAGTGAGCTCTGTCTAACTATACACCATAGACAAACACTCGGAAAGAACCACCCTTACCTTTTCTCCCAGTGCCAGGCTGTAGGTGTTTTTGATATGCTATTGCATAGTGCTGATTCATGCATAGATCCATGCTCGTGCTCTTGTGCCTTGCCAAGACTCACCTTCTATCAAACTTACTTACTCTGCTGCTGTCACTTCTCCTCTTCAAGTGGTGATGTCTGCCTTGAACACCCATACTGAAAAGGGCGAGAAGAATGTCTATCATTTCAAACAAAACACTACTATTCCTACCTACCTTATTGCCATTGCCGCCGGTAACCTTGATAAGCGTGAGATTGGTCCCCGTAGCACAGTGTGGTGTGAGCCTGAGATGGTGGAGCAGGCAGCATGGGAATTCGATGACACTGAGCGCTTCATCTGCATTGGTGAGGAACTCTTGACACCTTATGAGTGGGGTCGTTATGATCTGCTGGTGTTGCCTCCTTCTTTCCCTTACGGTGGTATGGAGGTAGGGCTCTAATAGAAGCAAATGTAGAGTACTCATACATAGTGTTAGAATCCTTGCCTTACATTCGTCACTCCTACCTTGTTGGCTGGTGACAAGAGTGCTGTGGATGTAGTAGCTCATGAAATCTCACACAGCTGGATGGGCAACTTGGTGACTACTCAGAACTGGGAGCACTTTTGGTTGAACGAAGGCTGGACTGTGTTTGTTGAGCGTAAGATTGGTGCTCGTCTTCATGGTGAAGCTGAGCGTCAGTTTAGCTCTATTATTGGTAAGCTTTCCTTAACTATATGTACAGGATAACTGATGCACAAGGAGAATAGGCTGGAAGGCTTTGAAAGAGAGTGTCGAGTTGTTTGGTGTTGATTCACCCGCCACCATTCTTATGCCTGATCTTAGCAGTGGCATTGATCCTGATGACTACTTCAGCTCCGTACCTTATGGTAAGTTGCATGCATAGGAGACAGTTGAACTGACAAGAACAGAAAAGGGCTTCAACCTTTTGTACCATCTTGAGAAGGTGTTGGGAGGTCCTGCTGTATTTGAGCCCTACATGAAGGCCCATGTCCAGCGATTTGCATCAAAGTCCATCACTACTGATGACTGGAAAGCACATCTTTATGAATACATGGGTGAGCACCATGGTCAGGAAGCCATTGATAAGCTCAATGCTGTTGACTTGGATCTCTGGATCAAGACTCCTGGTATGCCTCCTGTGGATCCTCAATTCGACACAACCTTGGCAGATGCTTGTTATGATCTTGCCAGACGTTGGGATGAGGCTCGCCACACCCAAGACTTGGATCAATTCAGTCCCAAGGACATTGAAGCCCTTAGTGCTACTCAGAAAAGTAAGTCCAGGTTTACATCTCATTCTCCTATTTGCTAACACTGTTTTTTTAGTTGTGTTCCTTGAGCGTTTGTCAGATTGTGAACCTCTTCCTCACCCTCTTATTGAAAAGATGGACGCTCTTTACCAAATGACCCCTATTCGCAACGCTGATATTCGATTTAGATGGCAGCAGGTCTGCGTTATATCTAGCTATGAGCCCATCTATCCTCACTTGGTTGAGTTCATTAGCCAGCAGGGCCGTATGAAGTTTGTTCGTTCTCTTTACCGTCTTTTGCACAGCGCAAAGAATGGTAAACAATTGGCCATTGATACTTACTTGGCACACAAGGACTTTTACCATCCTATTGCTGCTCAACTTATTGAGAAGGACATTGGTCTTCGTTAAGCCTCTGTTATTATCTTTTAATCTCTATTAGCAAAATAAAACACGTTTTATGACCTGATCAGAAGAAAAGAATTGTCTGGTAGTAGTATTAGTAGTTATGGTGGTAGTATACAGTTAGGCGATTTGAAGGTTGGCCACTGACTATAGCGTGTGAATGCAGGTGAAGATATGGGAATATCTTGGTGAGTGCGAGTTATAGGGAAGAAAAATAAGGTGTGTAATACTGCCGAGAAGTAGAGAATGTGTAGGGTGTACTAGTGACTGAGGGAGCAATGACAGAAGGAAGGTACACTGACAAACCAGCAATGAAGAAGAACACAAAGATAACAGGACAAACACAAGTACTAGTCTTTACTTACTACTAATGCCTGATCATAGAACACCGGTTATCTATTGAATGAACGTCTTTATTATTATTAAAGTGGTTGACTACCGGTTATATAAGTGTTTATTAGATCTGCTATAGTGAAATTGTTGGATTCTTATGGACAATCGATTCATTGATCACTTCTAAAGACGTCTAGGTAGGTAGATAAGTCGTACTGCCTTATTTCACGGTGCTAATAGTAGCAGTAGAATGAATGAGTTCGGATTCTCATGCTACAGGAACACAAAAATATGATCTTCACATTTATTATTGTATTCAGAATGGCAGTGACTGAGAATATTCTTTTTCTCTTAATACTACTTCTGCTCTCCACTCCCTCTGCCACTCCCGTCATAATATACATTTGAATAAGGACTTGTATATACTAGTTAATAGTATATACTATCATTAAAAGTAACAAGACTCTTACCAGTATATAAAAGTGGAAAAAGAGCTTTTACTTGCAAAGCATGCCAAAAGAAACGAATAAAAAAGAGATTATACCTGCCTGGAAGCGTGTTAGCGAAACCTACATACGCTATGCAAATAAGATCAATGATGAAGACCCATTTCCTATCAGCCTCAAACAAATGATTAAGTATATCAAGCACAAAAGACAAAGTAACTCATACAAGTCATTACGCTGGTACATGTGTGGCTTTCAACATCACCCCACTCATGGCATAGCATGGAGCATGAGAATGAATAATGATCCCTCATTGATTCAGCTTTTGGAACAGTATAGAAAGGAGGATTTACTTCTTAATAGAGGGAAATCACAAATACCAGACAAGCATAACCCTTGCCGTTTAAACATAAACCCTCGTCCTCGGCCGCATCCTCTTGCTCTTCCTCCTCATAAGCTGAGCCTGTCAAATAAGCCTTCACGACTGCCTGTAGAAGAACTTGACCATTACACTCCTCCTGTAGTAGAGAGCTCTGACAAGAAACCTATCCCCATAAAAAGAGGCAGAGGAAGACCCAGAAAAATTATTCCTGAGGCACAGAAATTCAAGATACCTCTACCTGTTGTTGTCATCTCATTATCAGAGGGTTTGAAAAGAATATCTCAACTCAGAAATGCAACCACCAAACCATTGAAATTGGCAATAAGAAACTCTGGTCGATTGACAGAAGGCAGCACTATCAGTCAACCAGATAAGAATGATGATATGCATTGGCGAGACGAGCCATTAAAAACTTTAGGAGAAAGGGAGACACTAGGGGATAACCAATGTCATTCTGTTTCAACACCAAAAGCCACCGGTAAGTCTGATTATTTACTTTATCATTAATCTGGCCTAATGCATAAGTAGGATATTGCGTTACTCCATTATCAACTACCCAACAGATAATTGTCCATGGCACAGGAAAAAAACGAGTTGTATCAATCAAAGGCATTTTTTGAATACACTAGATTGATTTGAATATGTCAAAAACAAGAAGTTAAGGAATAGCAATCTGCCAACTATCCTTCTATCATAAAAAAATATATATTACTATGGTCAAGAAACAATATATTGCAATAACATTAATTGGTGTCTTTGTAAATAGATAAGCTATCTAGCTGTCTATTAACACATATAAATACTTCCTGATGTAGTATGTGCAAAGTAGCACTGAGTGGTATAATAATTCAAAATACCATTGTGCATTGTAAATGATGACAAGAACAAGCCAATGTATGTTAATATTAATAAGTAGTGCTTACAATACTATATTCTATTCCTTATAGATGCCCTTTAAACTCTCATTTATTAACCTCAATAACATACACTATTGTTCAATGTAGCTATATTTACAAATACCAGTATTGAATGTGGGTCATCTATGGTATTCATAATAGTCAATTATATCCGTCTTATATGGGCAATGGGAGTAAAAGCAAAGCCATAAGATGTTATCTCACTTTAATTTCAGGACAATCTTCAACTACTTTCAGCTGGAGAATTGTGTATTTGATTTTATTTTGATATTTTGTTGGGATGAATTGTCTAACTGTAGGGGCCAATAGATAGAGGTATTAAGGAAGAAAGACATAAAATCTCAAAACAACAATGTTCTTCTGCAACACAAATATACTTTTGTCGGACCACTTTATAATTTGGAAGCACTAAGCATCCTCCCCACTGAAGTGGCCTACTTTTGTTTTTATGTTATGTTTTATTTATTTTTTGGAAAGCCTCCATGTTATTATTTTTGATTGAATACCATGGCCATCTAGAAAACTGGTGAGTGTGGGTAATGAAACTCTCTTTGATATTTTCTCTCGGAGAACAACTCTTGATTGAAAAGGATTCCGTTTGATTTCTCTGAAAATCTCTTTTGCAATCTCCTCATCAATCTTCCTTTTCCGTCCTGTCTTTTGGGCATTATTAATTGAACCGGTCTTGTGGTAACGCTGTAGAATCTTTCCTACAGTGGAAGGATCCATTTTCAACATCCGAGAGATATCAGCATTGGACTTTTTATTTATTGTTGATTCATGCACGATGATACGGCGGTTCTGGAGAGTGGTATCTTTGAATTTTATAGGAGATGTAGAAAGAGTAGGGATAATTGAAATCATATTAGGTATACGAGAAACATATGTTAAAGAGTTAAACAATGATGTGTGTGTGTGTATTTAAATAACAAAATATAATATAAAATATAGCGCTAAATTTATACTTTGGAAACCATTTATTAAATTTGTCACAGTTAAGAAAATCTTGGGGGCGGGATTTTTGATTTTATTAACATCTACTGGGTCACTTATTCTTAAGTTGGGTATTCTTTTTTTCTGGTAATGTGTACTGATCTGCTATCTCTTTATCAAACTTAAGCCTTTTGATATTTTTCTTGGTTTTCCTCGGCCTACATTAAATTCTGGGACAAAGTAGATAACCCTTTCTTGTTTCAGGTGTTGGTTCTTGTGTTAAGTGGCTTACTCTATCTCTGCTTTATCCCATCTCTCACTTCTATGCTTTTTTGACCTCTTGTTAAACTAATACTTAATAAAGTATGAAGTCCTCAAAAAAATAGATATACAAGCTATACAAAAGAAAAAGTCAACGGCCTCGTCATTGTTCAAATAGCAAAGGCAGAGGATGTGCTTGATATAATAAAATTATATTCTTCAACTTGTAAATGTTTTCTTATATGCTTATTTATATACTTTTCTATTGTCTATGCTATTCATACATCTAATGGCTATTATGCAGAATTATATGAAATTCCCCTGTCTCTACTATTTCAAATATATAAACGATAAAAACAAAGTGGGTTTTCATGCTGCAGGGGCAGTACTAATCTGTTTCTAACATCATTTACAAGTTTTATTCTTCAATAAATGTAGGCGCAATCTCTATATAAAAACAACACTACTAAAGGTTTCATAAGTTCTAGTGTTGGTTAATAACAATCATAACAGCTATCATTTCTTCTTTATCACCTTATTAAAAAGCTTACGATTCTTAATTTCATTTGAGACGTCCAATAGATACAAGCCCCATATCACCACTGGTAGAGCCAGCTTCGTGTTAGTCTTGGGAAGAAAGAGGTTCTTCCCATCCAAGACCTACTTTAAGCAGATCACGAGCCATGTCACGAAGAGGCTGGTCGGGATAACGGTCAATGGATTGAAGAAGAGGGAGGGCTTGAACACTAACAGCGATAATACAGGCAGCGATAGCAATTGTAGAGAGTTTGAGATACATGATGAAATGCAGAGACTGGAAAATAATTTATAGAGACTATATATACACCTATATGTATGTATGTCAGAGCGACCAAGAGTTAGGTTCTATATAGTTGCAGTGAATGAACACTTGAAAGAAATAGTATGCACAGTACTTTCATGCTTCCCTTAATACCATCTTACTTCTTATACATTCTTTGATGCCATTAGTAATTGCAAGTAAGCTTAGTCTATCTCTTTATGTCTAATCAATCGTGTGCTGCTTTGGATGATCTCTTAAACACCCCACCATACTAACCTATGCTTAACATTCTTCCAAGACACGTCAGGTAGGCCATCTAGTTGCGTACTTGTCTTCAGGCTGTGTATTTCATTTTATTTTGGTCTCTGTATTATTTATCTTATTGAAGAGGCCTCAAACCAGGACAGTGTTCAATTCAGTAACACTCACCAAAGAGCATAGTGTCTATACGCCATACTCTCGTTATATTAATAAATATAATTTATGCTTGTAGCATAATTAGATAGAATGTGTACTATGGTTCACTAAACACCTAAAGATTTACAGAATGTGCAAGGAATTATTACCAACTTTAATAATTAATGTTTCTCTAATTGACTAAAATGACTTTCTTAGTTTAAATGAGTAAAGTTGGACCTTTTCTAGCTTGATCGGGTCAAAATCAAGATAATTTACTTTTTTTAAATGATTTCTAAGCTCTTAGCACTAATAATTTTTTTTTGTATTATTTATTGATTAGGCCAGCACGTTGTGACGTGCGGCATTTAAAGTAATAAGGGTCACGTGGACCCAGAGAGAGAGAAATTACAATACTACATCCAGCAGAGAAAGAGAGAAAAGAAGAAAGAAAAGAGAAGACATTCTTCAGAGAATTGATATCTTGAGCGATTCCACTGAAGAAGAGGCCTTTCCTGATACCACCCCCGAGAGGAAAGGAGCAGAGTCAAAGATAAAGGCCCAGTGGGCACGCCAAATTGCCTGCATTGTGGCAGCTACCACCAGAACACCAAGGTCAGCGCCCAGCAGAGAGAGAGGACAGCAAGAAGACAGCAAAGATTGGACATCCTTAAGATTCCAGGAAGGAAACCACCGAGAGAGAACGACACTCCATACACGCCTCTTCACGGGGCAGAGAAACAGGAAATGGTCCTGATCTTCTACCACAGCAGAGCAGAAGAGACAAGAGGAGGACGGAAACCGGACAGGCAAAATGTGGTGCATTCTGCTGCGAGTAGGCAGGCGGCCCCAGAGAACCTTCCACCACACAGTGCGGGCGTTATGCGGAATCCTGAGATTCCAGAAGCGCTTCCAAACAGCTGGTGGAGGAGAGGACGAGGTCAGAGGAGGCAGCAGGTGGCGGCGGAGAGAAGAGGTACGGGCCTTGGCCAGACTCTGCTTGCTGATCTGGATAGTCTCCAGCAGAGAGAGAAATCCGGGAGGAGGAGGAGAGACGGAAGATGCTAGCACAAAGCCAGAAAAAAACCAGGGCCAGAGCACAATTTGCCCAGCATCCAGAGCACGAAAGAGAGCCATGATACGGTACTTTGCAAATCCTAAGCGAGCAACCTGCTTCCGGCAAAGTCGACCAAAGCTATCTAGTTCGAAAGCATGGAAGACATATACCTTGACAAAGCTGAATGCAGGAAAAGCAAACGGCGGAAAGAAACCCCACACGGACGACAATGGCAGTGTTAGCAGGGTGCGAGCACTCATACTAACATGCAGTGGCAGAGAAGAGCAACCACGGTGGATTGGGCGCAGGGCAGACGGACAATTGCGCTGGCAGCCAGGAAACAAAAGAGCAACAGAGGCAGAAGGTGCTTGTAGGTACAAGGGGAGGATAAAATCCAAGTACCCAAGTACAAAGGAAGAAAAAATACCTTTCAACAGAGGAAGGATCCAACGTAGCTGGAGAGCCTTTTGCTGGCTTGCGGGGTCAAGAAGGCCAATACCACTACGCCTCCGAGGTTGACACAGCAGATTCCACCCAGGATTACTAAAACCAAGGTTAAGGTATCCGCGAACATGCTGGCGGACAGTCCTGAAGAAAGACTCAGGAACAGGAGTCACATACAGGACGTGCCAAATGGTGCTAAGAAGCACAGAGTTGGCCACAAGGCTCTTTCCCCGGACAGAAAGATGGCGCTGTGACATAGTGTCACACTGCTTCTTCAACTTCTCCAGCAGGGCCGCACAGAAACTATTCAGCTGGGCTGGATGGGAGGACAGGGGGAAGCCAAGGTAGCGAATAGCTTGGACTGCATGACAATCATGGCAGCATGAAATGTCAGAGGCATCCAGCACAGGTCCCCAGTCAGGAACAATTAGCACTAATAATAAAGATAATAATAATAATAATAGTGAGGTAAATAGAGAAAAAATTATAATTTTCCAAAATACCTCTTTGTGATTAAGAATCCATACCCTTCTAGTGATTGATGGTTTATCTTTTTATTAGAAATTATTATTATTTATTCCGGTGTCGGACAATACAGTGGTTGATTACTCTTAAACCCTAACTCAGGTAAAGATATTATAGAACAATTTCTTTCCTAATAGTTTGACCAAGCTAGGTTCAAGATACTAAATTGTATTTTCAAAGGTAATCTCCTATTTTCAAAAGCTTGATCCATCGATATAGAAATAACTGTTTTTTATTTTATTTTTATTTTATTTTTATTTATTTATTTATTTTTTTTTTAAAAAAAAACTTATTGGTGTTTACACAATTTCTTGCTGTTGAGTGATCGATCAAGGACATGGAATGTATTTCCAATTTTGGAACATTAGGTTCAGTGGGTTATGAGGTGGCGGCGTGCTGACAGGGAGATCCAAGGAGTTAGTCGCCGTAAAGTAATTGTTTGATCATAGTTTCGAGTGTGAGGTTAAACAGTAAGATTAATGATAGGCTATTTATAGCAACTTTTTATTTGATATTCTAGTCTTGACAAGTAACTATTAATATTGATATATAACCTTTTGGGAAAAAGGAAGTTATGAAGACATAAGATAGTAGGAGAAGAAGGATAAAAATGACAAATAATCTGATATAAGTAATCACAATAAACTCAGCAACAGTTTTTTTATTAGACTAAAAGACCCCAATGACTACTGAGTGGTGTAGTTTTGCTTGCTCTATAATGAGCTTTGTGAGCATACTGCTGTATTTTACAAACTGGGTCGATGCAATGATATTTACGTCTTTAATTCAGAATAGTTCTCTCTATTCTCATACTAGGCTTTGGTATATGTAAGTCATTTTAGTCAATTAGAGAAACATTAATTATTAAAGTTGGTAATAATTCCTTGCACATTCTGTAAATCTTTAGGTGTTTAGTGAACCATAGTACACATTCTATCTAATTATGCTACAAGCATAAATTATATTTATTAATATAACGAGAGTATGGCGTATAGACACTATGCTCTTTGGTGAGTGTTACTGAATTGAACACTGTCCTGGTTTGAGGCCTCTTCAATAAGATAAATAATACAGAGACCAAAATAAAATGAAATACACAGCCTGAAGACAAGTACGCAACTAGATGGCCTACCTGACGTGTCTTGGAAGAATGTTAAGCATAGGTTAGTATGGTGGGGTGTTTAAGAGATCATCCAAAGCAGCACACGATTGATTAGACATAAAGAGATAGACTAAGCTTACTTGCAATTACTAATGGCATCAAAGAATGTATAAGAAGTAAGATGGTATTAAGGGAAGCATGAAAGTACTGTGCATACTATTTCTTTCAAGTGTTCATTCACTGCAACTATATAGAACCTAACTCTTGGTCGCTCTGACATACATACATATAGGTGTATATATAGTCTCTATAAATTATTTTCCAGTCTCTGCATTTCATCATGTATCTCAAACTCTCTACAATTGCTATCGCTGCCTGTATTATCGCTGTTAGTGTTCAAGCCCTCCCTCTTCTTCAATCCATTGACCGTTATCCCGACCAGCCTCTTCGTGACATGGCTCGTGATCTGCTTAAAGTAGGTCTTGGATGGGAAGAACCTCTTTCTTCCCAAGACTAACACGAAGCTGGCTCTACCAGTGGTGATATGGGGCTTGTATCTATTGGACGTCTCAAATGAAATTAAGAATCGTAAGCTTTTTAATAAGGTGATAAAGAAGAAATGATAGCTGTTATGATTGTTATTATTCATTTTTCCCCACACTTTCTCTTCTTAGTGTTATGGCTTTATGAGTTCCTTGTATATGAATATAAATCATTCAATAAATAAAAGAAATAACTTACTATAGCAATTAAAGGTGTCTTTTATATATATATATTGACAAGCCATCTATCTAGTTGCTGTTGTCTCCACTCGTCATTTACTGCGGCTTGGTATCTCCGCTTTATATTCAATAAAAGAATACGTGAACTTATTGAACTATTCTTTGTGCGTGTGTGCGTGTGTGCGTGCGTGTATATCTTGAGAGCAGGTCTAATAATACAAGTGTATTATCATCATATTTTTCACATAATAAAATTATTCACTATATCCAAGGAAATATTTTTACTATGATTATAATAAGCTTTATCGTGCTAATATAAATTGTGCATATCATATCAAAGTATAGTATGAAGATAAAGGTTGCCTTAAATCTGATATGTGCAAATCATTATGTTGTATCAGCTTAGCTCAGTGTTTTCAGCCAGTAAAATAACTTTTAAATGCTCAGCAAAGTGTAATGGTTCCAATCATCAAATCGTCTATCCCAATAATAAGTATGGCTTTGTTACAATGGTCTTCATTCTTTACTACTGCAGTGGTTGTAGAGAGTCTAATGTGTTGGTAGGTGATGGAGTATTGTTTTTAATGACTGATTTTATTGTCGAACATGTTTCCTGGGAGTGAAGGGATGATGTTCTTAGCAGATTAATGAATTATTGATTTATAGTTTTACTCTTTTCGGTATTACTTTTTACACGAAAGAATTCTTTGATTGTCAGATAATGCTAAACTACTCATCTAGTGCCCTATTTTAAACCTTCTACAGGTGTTCCTCACACTCAGTTTAAAGATCTTGTTTTATTAAGGGTAATAGTACAATTGCTCAATGGAGCCTCCTAGTACCCAGGGACAAAGAAATAGATACAAAAAAGTTCAACAAGACAAAACAAAAACAAAAAGAGACTAAGACTACTAAGCCTTTTAACTGTTTCTGCTCTCTACTCTGCAGTTGCTCTAAAAATTACTTTCTCACACTCAACACTATTTGTAAGACTCGGAAAATAAGGATATAAAATCATGCTAATATTTAGTGAGCCATTCTAATATTAACAATGATTTAGATCAAATTACTTTATATAAATCTGCTGATAGATATTTTCTAGTAATCTTATAAAACTGTTAGTAATGTCTTCTAGATTGACTCTTTTCCGGTTGAGATAACCTTGTACAAGTGTTTTTCTAAGGTTTATGAGTAGTACTGAATGTAGGGTATTCAATACTGCTGTCTGTGGACAAGAACTGTGAGTGTCCCTGTAGAAGGTTTAAAATGGAGTTCCAGATGAGTGAACTAGCATTATCTGGCAACATGTCTACACACCAGGAGATTTTTCTGGCCTTTAAGCGATGATATCTTCGCCCTCTAAAACCGAAAATTCCTTGCCTTTTATGGAACTGCATTTAAAACGAAAGGTTTGTGGATATCAAAAATAATATTTCCTTTTGTGGATACCTCAATATCAAATTGTATTATCAGTAAAATATATTGTTTATGGATAAAATTGTTTATTATAATAATGTAGCTAATACTATAGTATGACTATAGCTACTGCCCAAGTGCATTCCCTCATAGCAATAGAATCCACACCCTAAAAGCTTTGTGCTTTATCCTTGGGAGATAGATAAATATGCTCAGGAGTATACCCTAGAGACACTAGATAGTATAGAAGACCACCTAAGACTGACTTGAGAAAGAGTCTTTACTTATCTAATAACAGAAGAGTGTATTAGTAATAATTCAATAAGAGAGATAGTATGCTTACCTTGTACTTAATACTTGTCTTGGGAATAACAAGCCATGTTTTATCTATTGGAAGAAGAATCAGTAGTATGCCTTATGGATTAAAATGAGCTCAAGCCCAGATAAAGACACTGCTTACCTTTTTATCACTAGAATAGCCTTTGGTAGTGTCTATCACCTCCTTCTATTGTTTCTCTTTGTTAATAATGACACATTACCTTGCTCAGTTATGCTCATCTTGACGAGTACTTGAGTGTTATACTGTAGGCTTATGGATAGCACATTATGTTAAACAATAAATACAGTGATTGAGTTGTAATGTCAGGTCTACTTCCTTTTATCCAACTTTATAGTGTTTAATTACACAGTCCATAGTCAATGCTAAAATAGACAGACAGTGAGAAGAATCTTTTCAAACACATTAGCCAACCAAAGAAAACAAGTCGAGAATAAGAAACAGTCAGCTACTCAAGTCTCTAAAGATTATCCTGTTTATACTCTAGGAAGCTATTTGGATTAAAGTCTACTTTATTAAAGATGTAGACAATTACACTTTTTATATTAGTTTGGCATTTCTTCTTTGACTATGAATTTGTCTAATTTGCTGTTCTCAAGCAATAGATATGGTCTTCATAGAACATTCAAGCAGACTGGGAAGGGTAACTGTCCTGTCCTATAGTATGTATAATCTTGGTCTTGTATTTCAAGGCTATAAAATTCCAGAAAGTGATTTTGTTTTAAATAAGGTTTATTTCTTCCCTGAAACATACATAGGACAAGAAAAAGGAATCCATCTCTAAATTTACTGAGATGTTATTATCGTATAGCTTTGATCATCATAGCTTAGAATATAAATATATAAAAGTAGTCTCAAGATCTATACTATGTAACTTTGTGAAATATATCCTTTATTCTGTAATAAAGGGCACTGTGGTTATCAACAGGACCACTAGAGAGATACATCCGTAGTTGTTCGGTCTCTAGCAGGAACAACGAAATAGAGGTTTAGATACAATGGCTAATCTAGGGAAATCAAAGAGGGTACATGAACAGGAACACAACACGATTTGAGCACAATGAGTAACTAGGCAACAGTTCTTTAAGGAATTCTTTTCTTTCTAGAATGTTGTTGTAGTCTGCATTACTTTGGTGGTTCTGATTAAGCAAATGACTTGTGAAATTTCGTTTTGTTCTCCTCTGTTCGGATATTAATACCTGCCAACCACACTGTCTGTTGTTCTTCATAACTTCTACCCTCTTTAACTTGTTTGCCTTTGTCTAGCATATAAACCAACAGTTGTGATCTGGTGAGTGTTTGTGTATGTTTATTATGTCTGACATGTTAGTCAGTTTCTATTGTATATTCTTTTACTATAATAAGCCCAGTGAATCCGTTACAAAGACAAAGGCAAGAAGAAGGTGCCAGTGCAAGGGTAATACGACATACATATAGAGTACATTAATGCATCTCGAACTCATTATTTTTACTGTTTTATTAGTGAAGAAAGGGTATTGGCACCTAAAAGGATTGGAGTATGATCCTACCAAACTGCCAGTCGTTACTTATGGTACAGGAATGAAGGGAAAAAGATAATATCAAATTTAAAGGCCATTGTGTTGGTTTGCCAAGAATATTATATCAATCATTGAAAAAAGAGACAAAAGAGTGGTGATCTTCTTGTGGTTGATGTCGATGAGTTCTTTACATCGAGGGTAAGCATGATTGACCTCTCACTCAATATGAAAAGCTCTTCTAACAGTTACTCTGTTTTGTTTTCTTTTTTTGTTCTCAAGATCTGCCACACTTATAACACAAATATCCTCACTGAGGTATTAGTGAATTTCAACAGTATCCGTGCTTGCCAAAGTTGCGGAATTGTTTAGAACAGAGATGTGAATGCATCAAAGGGTATCTATACAGTCACATAAGAATAGATATTCTTTGATGCATTCATATCATATATCGCCACATCGAAAGTGGTTTCCTTCGGGATTTAGATATTTACAGGTAAATTTACATAATAATCTTTATTTAAGAACTAACATGAATATATTTCACTTTTTTTGCTCCTTTTCAAATCCATGTCATTTTCAAACAACTGTATTTCGACTATTTCCTTTTATATCCTAAAGACCTCCTGGTGTGTAGCGGATTTAACAAGATGATCTCTTATAATTTATAATATTGGTAGCCATTGCTATTTATTACTACACTTCAAACTTAATTATTTTTATACACTGCTTTTCTATTTGTAGTCTTTTACTCAATAGATTTATAGTACACTATTTTCACAAATTATCCGTTTACTTTTTGAATTGAAATTCGTTCACAAATAAAAAGCTAAATCGTTCAAAGTTATTGAACAAAGAAATTGGATGTGAGTCTATACAAAAATGAACGGAATTCAATTCAAAAAGTAAACGGATAATTTGTGAAAATAATGTAGATACCTATTTGTGTGAATGTACCTGTGTTTCTCTGTGACTGTGTGTCTTTGTGTCTTTGTGCCTGTATTCATGTGCCTATATACATGTAAGTATAAGTATAAGTGTAGGTGTAGATTATTATATAATTAAATGAAATATTTATTTGGTTTCTTTACTAGTTTCTTTTTATTGTTTTATTATTTTTCAAGGTGCATATCAACATTATGTCTACTTGCATGTACATATTCCAGAACACCGGTGGCCATTAATGTGTTTAGTATATTTATCTCTGTACCAGTGGTTATACATTATTTGTTAAAACGTGTAAAATGAGCTATAAACCTGCCATTTAAACGGAGAAAATGAATATTACGAGCAATTGAGCCAATTGTCGTAAAAAACATTCGCCATAATTGAAAGGATAGCTCCTTTTGGAATTAAAACGCAGTAACCACTAAGCTGATAAGGGTATTCCATTGAATATCAAGGGATGATAATAATTAATAACACTTGATAGCATGCCCCTGAAGCTAACATTAGTGTAAAGTATTATAAAAAATTGTTAATGTGAAATAATAAACATCATATTTTAACTGAACGTTTTACTGTTTTGTATACTTCTGACACAAAACAAAAAGACAACACAGTAATAAGAGCCGCCATAGTTAAGATGCCAAGAAGCCCTGACAGCAATCCTTTAGAACGAGTACAAAGATAAATTATGATCACAAAGTATAGTTAGCATACCCTAAAATAGAATGTGTGATTATATAAACACAATTGATTGCTACAGGCAATTGAGGTTTTCATTTCAATCAATACCACGTTAAATAAAACAAGGTTGTATCTTGGTGTTACTTTTTTTATAAAACTAAAACTAAATTTGTAGATCTGATAAGCAATTCCATACATATGACGATTTATTATTCTTATTATTCGTTTTTATTTATTTAAAATAGCTCATGCTTGACCACTCATGGCAATAAATAAGA
>JALLLS010000134.1:0-61782 GCA_025094145.1 Spinellus fusiger | reverse complement strand
AAGAAGACCAATCATGAAGAAAGAAGCACAAGGATATTGGGGTAACTGCATGAAGCAGTCAATCTATTGTATCCGGAGCCAATACAGAGACATGTCTAATATAAGTAGTACTAATCAACTGCACATTACTGATAATTAAGATAGGGCATGTGCGTTGGCTCAACTACAGGAATCACAGACGTGTAACCATGTCAATTGATTAATATATAAAGAGTGTGTATTCTACTAATTAAAAACAATCTAATATTGGATAAAGTCCTGCCATTCATCATTTCGGATAAAACACAATCACTTATGCTTTAGATTCTATAGTATTCAGATCAGATTGTTATTATTAGATTGTTGATAGTGTGATTTTGTATAGCTATCAGGAAGGCCATACTAGGAATCTAACAAACCATCATAGGCCCTATTTATACACCAGTTCTTATATATTCATCCATGCAAATAGTGGTGTACTGTCTCCCTAATTTACATGAATATATAAATAAAAGTGACCATCAACAAGTAACCAGACGTTTTCAAATATATATTTTCATTTTAGTTTCATAATTTTCTTAATAATAATATAAACTTATGAATTCATTAGATAGAGAAATAAAACCATTGTTATTATTATTATTATCATCAACACTATTATCTTTATGTATTGAAAGTTATACGTCTCTAGATGAATTCATAAAGTGATAGCACCATTAAGATAAAGTAGGAGTCTGAAAAGACTGTCTGAATTCGAAATGGCCTAAATTTTTTTACTGTTGACATTAGACAGTCACAAATATTGGTCTATAAATATAATTCATGCAATCTACCTATTGTCTGCACGTTGATAGTCTAATACACCATGACAAACACACCTTCTGCTCACCGATCCTCAAAATCTCTCCCACAAACCACCAAAAAGCACTCTTCGATCAAGTCTCTTAAAAGACCCTCTCTCTTCAATGTCCCAAAAGACACTCTTCTCTGCTGTCACCACAAGACACCACCACCAACAGTCTCCTGCAAGACCCTCTTCCTTGCACTCTGGTTCCCAGTCTCCTGAAAGACAGTCAGGTTCGCGTCTTTACATGTCCCACAGTCTCTTGTCCACACTGAGACAAGATCCATCTGAGTCTCCACTACGCGACTACCTCTCTTCCCAGGCCAACATCCAGGACCACTCACCTGTAAAGGAAAACTGTATCTCCCAGCACTCCTTTGACTCTTCACCAAAACGCCTCTTGAAAGCGGCAGTGAACTGTGTCAAAATGAGTCCTCAGCAGAGTACCCCAAGAGAGCCCTCTCTATTCAACAAGCATGAAGCCAGCCTGCTCTTGAGCCCAGTTGCTCCCACAAAAAAGTCAGATAATGAGGCCATCCAATGCGATGCTAAACCTCAAGACAAAACAAAACGACCTCTGGCCAGTGTCTTCCAAAAGGACATAAAGAGCCAACTAAGAGAACTCTACCTGGGGGCGATGGATAGCCATTCAACTTACAATGCTATCTACTTGCTGAGAAGATTGCCGACATGTCAGGTAAGAAAGATACTCTACTCAATACAAAAGGGAGTAAGAGTGAGAAAGAATGTGTATATTAAACAAGAAATATTCTCTTTTTTTATATGTGCACTGTAGGAACCAACAACGACTATCTCGACTTGATTGGACTCTACATGCAGACAGGCCAACACCAAAAAGCCTTGTATTTGTTAAAGAGACAATCTTGTGAAGGATGAAGTCCGTGGCCAGTACTTTGCGGCTGTGTGTACGGTAAGCAACTACAGAAAACACTGTATAAAGACATGCATGTGTATGTGTGTATTTATGTATCTATCTATTTCTTATAGAACACATGGGACGTTACAGTGAAACATTTGACTACACTGGCGCCCACATTATTCAACACAACAAGCAAGTACCTTTTCTTATTAATAACTAAGCAGCTAACCAGATAACTAACATGTTCATTTGTTTGTTTGTATGGGAAATAGAGTGGACTCCCTCAAGCACATCAAGGTACAGTAGAAAACACACTATAGATAGTAATCCTCTGTTCACTTCCTATGTTCTTGTACTAATGTATTTGTGTTGATTCATTATTAGACTGAGTCTTTGATCAATTTGGAAAGAGGAAGGGCCTATCTGAAGTTGGATCAACCAGAGCTAGCCTCGGCTCAGTTCATCAATGCACTGATGATAGATGCACGGTGTTGTGAGGTAAAGTACTTTATTTTATATTTTATATCAAGAACTATGTAATAACGAAGAGATGTCTAGGCATTGGACCTCTTAGTAGATAACAAACTACTATCAGAAGAAGTTGGTAAGAGTCATGACACTTCAATGTGTTTTTTTTAGAATGAGAAAAAGAAAGGATAATAACTCTTGGCTATTAGAATGGGCCTTTGTGACGGGTCTTGACTATGAAAAACACTGTGGATCCAATGATGAAGTGATCCGATCTTTGTACTCGATGAAGATCAGACAGGTAAGTGATCTTATTTCGCATTCGGTGGACTCATTGAACTCTGTAGTACGCTCATCTCAGAGATGTTGATGCAGCTGAAACTGTAGTTGAAACCACCTTGGCTAAAAGACTGTACAGACTGTTGTTGAGTAAAGCAGAGGTTACTTCAGCAACGGTTATTATCGAGAGGCTCTGCAGGTGTGCCTGAGGTAAGGACATTCACCACCCATTGTCATTGGAGAACATACAACTCAAGCCTAGAATTCTATTCTATAGAGTGCGTCAGAAGGATAAATACTATGTTCGGATTATTCCAATCCTGGCCTTGTGCCATTATGAACTGGAGATGAAGGTTGAACTCTACCATCTTATTAATGATCTTATGGATCTATTATCTAATAAGTTCAAACAAGGTATGCAGTAGGCCTCTACCATATGATGATTGGGAGACACCTCAGCAAAAGCTACTTTATGTAAGTGAAAAACTCAATACTTTTATTTATATATATATCTTTCATTCATCCTAACTGAATGTGTTTTTTGATACTAGGGATGTTTTGAATAATAATCCATGCATGGAGTACGCTTTGATGGGGTTAGGTGACATGTGTCTTCATGGGTGACCATGAAGCAGGCATCAAGGCCTATGAGGAATGCAATACGATGGTGTTGAGGTAATGTGTGCTAGTGGCTTCGACACTTACTGACGAGTTATTCTTTTTTTAAAAAAAACAGTTCGCATCGTCCCTACCTGGCCCTCGCAAAGCATTGTTTAGCTATTGGTTATTTGGATATGGCCATTAAAAACCTATCCAAAAGCAACAAAATGTATAAGAATGACCCCATATCTACCTTGAGATGGGTATTTACTATTTGAAAAAGAAAGAGTAAATGGGACTGGACACGTTGAAAATACACAGTTGATTCATTATGACATTAGTTACCGGGCTGCCCTAGACGGGTTGAGCATGGCAGCTGCGGCCACAGATGAGAGCATGAAAATCTGAGTGATTTCTGGCAGTCTCTTTGGTGCAGTTTTTGGAGAGTGCTATCGCCATCTAGAGTAAGTATATCTTTCTTTCTATTTATTTATTTTTGTTGGTTGCTTATTTTATGGCTGCTGTGTAGAGAGTATGACCGTGCTTTCAGTTGTTTCGAGTTGGCGGAAACATATAACGAGCATATCAATGATATCTGCATATCAAAGGGAGATATGCTATCTTCAAGCCAATATAAAAAAGCAATCCGCTATTTTGAAGAGGTATGTAATGAATAGCACTCAATATAGAGTATAGGCAAGAGATAATTTACACACTCTTTTTTCTTTCTTGTTTAGGCCAAGCATGTATGCAATGATAAGGGCCTTGCTGAAGCATACTTAATGAAGTCATTGACAGCACAAGCAAAGCTTGCGTCAAGAGAGAAGAAGACGCCACTGCATTCCAGGGATACAGTGAATAAGAAGGTAACTGGTGACTGTGTGCTGAGGTCTTGCCTCAACACGAAAAGATACAGCTTTTCTTTGAGAGTGAGTTGGCTGCAGCTAAAGAACGTGTGGGAGATTTTCTTTTGGTCGAGAGAAAACCAAAAAGAAGTGAGAGAAGAAGGGAATAGTGACCAGGAAGAGGCCTTGTAATCTGTTTGTATCTGTGTTTGTATCTGTCTGCATATGTCTGCGTCTGTCTGTGTCTGTCTGTATCTGTGTTCGTATATGTCTAACCATGTCTAATTATGTCTATCTATTTGTATCTACCTATGCCCACCTATGCCCACCTATGCTCACTTATGCCCACCTATGCCCATCTGTTTATGTTTGTATATGCTTACTTATATCTATCTATATGTCTAACTATGTCTATGTCCATTTCTATAAATATTTACCTGTATGTGTCTGTCTGTCTGTCTGTCTATCTATTGGTTCTGCCTGTGTCTACTTGTGTCTACTTGTGTCTGCCTGTGTGAGATTGTTCGGACAAGTAAAACAACGAGACTGAACAAAGGCAAGATTCTTATTGAGTGAACAAAGGTTCCTTATTTATACTTTTATGGGTGCTTATCCATCAGTGGCTTCTACCTTATGGTTGGTTCAATGGATAAGCACTCTATTATTGAAACCATCAGATATTATGAGTCTTCACTTTAATACCTTTGATAGGTCATTATTGTCCAGTTAGAATATATAGATGAAGGCAGCTCTGAAGTGTCTAATAGTACACTGAGATAAGAAGTTTGATTTGTAGTTACAGCCGATCAGTGAGATAATGCAGAGATGTGCCATGGTACTTGCGCGCACTCAAGCTTTCATAGAGTATTCTGATATGTCACAGCACACTACTCATTGTTGGCCAATTCATGGAGAATCTTTGGATTGAAGTTGGAATACGATAACAGCCTTTAATCCCGAGAATTTCCAGGAAACAAGGTAGTCTGAAGGTGGTGGTGTGATGGTATAAGCTGCTTTAGTGAGGAGGATATTGAGAGATGGATCGTAGTGAAAAGTAAGATAAACTCCAACAAGTACACCATTGTCTTGGGAGACATCTACTTCCATGAACTCGAGCATTTCTCTCTATCCTAAACCCTGGAGTCAGTTTCCGCCTACAGGAGGTCAATGTTAGACCCCATATGAGCAAGGCAACTCAACTAGAGAGTAGTAAATGGTTTAGAAAGGCCTTCTGCACCAAACAGAAATTAAATGTTGTTTTGGTGCTAGAATAAGGTAAAATATCAAAGGCAATAGATACCCTCATTGCCAGCATGGGGCGGAGATGTCAGGTAGTCATTGATGCCAAAGAATAATGTTAGTTACTAAGCAACCTTGTAATAAAAACCACTATTATGTACCTTATACACTACTTTATGCATCTATTGAAAGTATCACATCTCTATCTATTGAATTCATGAAGCTATAGCATTGTGTAATAAAGGTATGAATATATAAAAGGAAATCTGCATTTGAAAATGTCCGGTTACTTGTTGATGGCCACTTTACTTCGAAATAATCGAATTTATAAAATATAAGTATAAAGCTGATATTTATGTTTGTGGATAGCAAATAATAAAATTAAACGTAAAGTTTTAACCAGAAATATTGATTAAAAGATAGGACAAGATTTTGTGCGCTAGATTAAAATCTGACAAAGGCCAATGAAGCATTGCTCAGGTATAGTCTATTTATTTATTCTTTAAGGTCAAAGATAAGATAGTTGTAAATATTCGTCATTGTCAGATAATGGATGTTATTCTTAACTTGATTTCACTCTTATTTGCTTCTTTTATATATATAAGCACAACTAAATGTAGTTGTATTATAGGCTTAGTTAAACAGACCCTAATTCTCTGATGAATGATTATTTTGTGTATATCAATCAATGTAAATCTATTGTTTCATACAAAAAATAACTAGCTTTGGTCTATTGTTTTTATTATTATTATTATATTTTACACTTGAACTTCTTTAATGGGTAGCCACACTATTTGAAATGTTTTGGCCTGGTGTTAATCGACTTGCGGTTCTCACCAGCCCTCCGAAGTTTGTTCATTTTATGACGACTACAGTCAGTATTAGCCACATTTATAACATTGTTTTCTTACTTTTGCTTCTTCAATTTCAACATCCAGTCAGGTACATCACAACCAGATTCTTTCATAACATTTACAATACTAGAGTATATACACATTAGCACGATGAAAGTATTATCTTTATCTTACCTTCGCATATAATCCATATCTTCTTTTGTGTAGTAAGTAATAGCTTCACCCTGTTGACCAGCACGACCCGTACGACCTGTGTTATTTTAAATAAGCAAAACTGCTTCTCACCAAAATAATAATAATAGAAACATACCGATTCTATGAATGTAGCTTGCGACACTTCGTGGAATATCATAGTTAATGACTAAATTAACACCCTTGAAATCCAAACCACGCGCCATCAATTCAGTAGCTATCAGCACCCAAATCTTTCCAACTCGGAATTGATCAATGATATTATCACGCTAAAATAGAAAAGAAAAAAAGAAGTTAGCCACCTATATTATCCTAACTTTTGTACCTGTTGCTTGGTTCTTTCTGAATGAATGACTTCTACATTGATACCCTCATAAACGAGTTCTCTGAAAAGCTCTTTTGCACGATCAATAGATTGAACAAAGATCAATACAGGAGGTTTGATTCCCTTTTGAATGAATTGTCGTAATGCTACCATCTTTCCTGCTTCACTTCCTGTGAACAGCAATTTCTGATCGATAGTATCAGTAGCGGCATTTCTGTTACGCATAGATTTAGCAACACTACTACAAGTATTTTCCTAGCCAATGGACTCACTTTGTACCCACAACGACACGAAGAGGGTTTTTCATCACAGTATTGGCTAGCTGCTCCACTGTTGATGAAAAAGTGGCACTGAAAAGAGATCTTCTCACAGCTGTGCCCGAACAAGCAGCAAATATCTCATCTGTCTGCTCCAAGAATCCAAGTTCTAACAGTTTATCTGCTTCATCCAAAATCAAATGATGGACACTATTCCACAGAGACCAAATCAATCCTTTGTTATAAGCCACAAATATACTTACTGTGTTAAATCCACTTCCTTTTCTTTAATAGCATAGACCAATCGCATAGGAGTACTAATAAGAATGTCTAATAAGAATAATAAGAATAATAAGAATAAAGACATGAACAACATGAATCTTGACAAGGAGTAGTTTTTGCTTACCAAACTTCTGTTTTTCTTTAGGTGCTTGTGCTTTGTTGGCTGCTGTTGATTTCGATAGCACACGTGTCTTTAGTTTTGTGCCAGTCCCCATCTTCTGGATTTCACGCTCAATCTAAACTGTAGGTTATTGATCCTGCTACTTGCTACATATCTCATTCATCTCATTCATACTTGTTGTGCTAATTCTCTCGTAGGTGCAATGATCAAGGCTCTGTAGCCTAATTTCCCAGGTTTCTCCAGATCCTGTAATAATGGCAGAATGTAGGCCAATGTTTTACCGGAACCTGTGGGAGCACATGCCATCAAATCGCGACCCTAATAATAATAATAATAATAATAATAACAATAACAATAGATAGACAAGCGTTGAGGATAGATACAGATAGATATACAATAGATCTTACCTTGAGCATGATGGGCACAGATTGCATTTGAATGGGCGTAGGTGTCTTGTAATTACTCTCTTTCAGGTTCTTAAACAGTGTTGGATGAAGATTGTAAGGGGCCAATGCCAAGTCATCAAATGTACGGAAAGGATTGGGAATATCTGAACCATATACTTTGATACTTGTATCTTTACGAAAAGCTTTGGCCTGAGATAATACATAATAATATTACATAATGCATAATGCATACAATGAGTCCTATAGGTTTTCTTCTTCTTCCCACTCACAAACCTCTTCTACAGAGCTGATTACAGTAGCAGTTGAACCACTGACTTGGTCTAAACATATTCATAAAGAAGAAAGAAAGAGAAAAGGCATTTATGTTTATATTTAACTGTAGTATGTGTGTGTGTGTTTAGCTCACTTGCCTTCAGAAACATCAGCTTCATTATCTTCACTAAGCTTGATTTTTTTAGTAGGTCTCCCCACCACAGTATGGGTTGTTTTGAAAAAGTCGATTTCATTGAGTAATTGTGAACGAAGCTTGGGATCTGTCACCATGGCGCTCTTCTTGCCCGCAACAGATGTTTCCTCTTTTGTAGTCTACGTCTATTAGTTGAGGTTTCATGGTGCTTGATTTACCTCAAAGAGTTGGACATCCTGTTTGAAGCGAGATTTGTTGAACTTGGCACCACTGCCTAATAAATGAAACAGATCCATAGTATAAAAGGATAAAGGTAGTGAAGCTGGACACCTCTTTTCATGGTAGAAGCCACCCAAGAAAGAAAGTAACAGGACTCCGCTGAGGAGGAGATTGAAATGCAGAAGAGCAGTCCATAGCACGGTCACACAACACTAGAAAGGGTACGACCCCCTGATTTATACATTTTTAAACATGATTCTTCTTCTTTTTACCACAGAATCACATTCCATTAAGCATTCTCAAATGTCAAACGCAGAATCCTCAACTAGAAACTCTATAGTTTATAATAAGCTTAAAGAAAGAGAGTAATAGGGTGTTTAATGGCTAAAAAAGAAGATTACTACATGGGTAGCATTTCAAAGGTCACTGGCATTAGCAAGTCTACTACCCAGGATATTATTAGTAGAATCAAGACTATTGGTATATTTATACCAAATTCTAGCTATAGTACACCAAAAAAACTCAATGAGAGAGACCTCAGACGACTTGAGGCCATTCTAAGAGGCAACCTATTTACCTTCTATAACTATATAAATTTGGAACTTAAGGCACATGAGATAATCATCTGTAGAGCAACATTCATCAAATACATACACCAGATTGGGTTTGGTTCCTACTTCGCAACACACAAGCCAAGGTTATCTGAAGAAAACATGAAGAAAAAGACTTCGTTGGGCGAAGGAACGGGTCAATTGGACTCCTGAGGACTGGAGACGCATTGTATGATCTGATGAGTCACGGTTTGAAGTAGAGGGTTACCAGGGAGGAACCAGAGTGATTCGAAAGATCAGAAAGAGGTATAAGGCTGCTCATAGTGTACCTACAACCAAAATGGGAGAAAGGTAGCATAATGATCTGGAGCTGTTTCTGGGCAGGTAGATTTGGGTCTTTTGGTCTTTATTGATGGCACTGTAGATCAGGACATATATGTCAACATTTTGGCAGGAAAATTTCTAACATAGTTCATTGAATTGAATGAGAAAAAAGATAAGGACTTTATATTCCAAGAAGATGGGGTTAGCTGCCATACAGGTGGCTATACAACATGGTGGAAAAACACACATGCAATCAGGCGCTTTGATTACTGGTCTGCCCAAAGTCCTGATCTCAACCCCATTGAACATCTCTGGAGCTGTCTTGATAGGCTAATCAATGACAAGAGAGCCGATATAAAGAATATCGATGAGCTCAAGACAGCTTTAGAAGAAACTTGGAGAAATATTCACGTTGATATGCCAAATATTTAGTGAGCTTAATGAAGGATCGCTACCAGGCAGTTATTGATGCCAAAGGCGGCCCAACAAAATATTAAATAAAAACTTTATGTATATTAATATAAACAATATTTCAAACTAACTTTGTGTTGAATTTGAAATTATTAGTATGTGTTTTGAGGTCGCAACATTTTTATCCGTGAAGCATACTTTTTTTCATGATTTCAAAAAAAAGAAAAATCGTACCCTTTCTAATGTTGTGTGACTGTATTATCACTTATGAACTGCTAATATCAGCTTCTATGAATTGAGTGCATGGCTCTCCCGCTAAAAATTCGGACTCGCCAAGTGGTGCACATAGCCCACCCAACACACCTCATGGACCAAAACAACAGCGTAAAGCAATACCTTTTTGTTCTTACTGGCAGCAGCCAAGTACAAGACTGTTCCTCTTACACCACGTGGACAATCTTACAAAGGCTCCAGCCTCATTACCCCGAGTCTGGCGTCAGGCTTCCAGCAAGAAGCCTTGTGTTTCTATGATGTCACCAACACCAAAGTGACATCCTCTCAATTTTACAGGGAGGCCCGTAAAGCATTCCCTATTGGTATAGGCTTGAACATGGCCACCCATAAAGAAGGATCTCGGACGATCGTAGAGGTCATCCTTCAGTCTGAGGAGCACTGTGTTGCTGCCTGTGAAGGTAGTGGCTTGGAAATTGGAGGTAGTGTCTTCAAGGCCTACCCAGCTATCCCCGGTGACTGCAAAGTTACCAAGCTCTCCCTCAAAAACCTTCCTTTTGATGATACTGAGAGTGTGCGTGCAGGACTATTAGAATCCCTCACACCATATGGGAAGGTTCTGGAAGTAGGACTACATGTGGAGGAACATGGAGAGTGGTATCTAGGAAGGGGTATGCTTTCCTGGCATGTACTGCCTCTCCAACGGTCAATTTTAAGCCATTGAGCCATAGAGTAGAGTAGTACGATGGTTCAAGTACGTTTTTTGCTACGTGGCTGGATATGCCCGAGCACTGCTCCTACTGCCACAAAGAGGGCCATTCAAGAGAACGGTGCCCCACTCGCCCTAAACGGATGTGTTATGGGTGTCAAGAAGAAGGACATGTAGCAGTCAATTGTCCTAGAAACAGAGATGACTTGGGCCGTAAGCGTCCTAAGGTTGTGCAGTCAGCACCCACCACAGAGCCTATTGAGCTCACTAAGAACACACCTGCCACCACCACCTCTCCCCTCACAGAGCAAGATAAAGGAAAAGAAGTGGAAAAGAAGGAAAAGGCCTTGGAAGGGAAGAGAGAGGTGAAAGCCTTAGAAGAAGATAAAGAGCATGAAGGGAATAAAGAAGATGAGGAAGAATATGTCTTTAATGATAACACGGTGCACTTTGCTGATGCCGTAGATAGAGCAGAAACCTCAATAACACTAACACTGGATACAGTCTCCCCAATCAGAACAGACAAGTCTCTTACAGCTTTAGAGAAAACAAAGATGCCAGCCAAGACTCAGATTAAGAAAAAGGCTAAGACAACCTTTAAGCATGCTTCATTGACATATACAAAGACTAGGAGTGGTCGCACTACTAAGACACCAAGCCGTTTAGGCATATATGTCTAACAACCTTCTTAGGATCGGCAGCCTAAACTGTCGAAGTCTTGTCATGTCTTCTGATGCATCTTCTAGGCGAAGTCTTGTTCGTTTTTTACGAATGCAAGATCTTCATTTAGTGGCTCTTCAAGAGACAAATGCTTCTCCCAACTTTGTTCCTACTCTTGACCTTGAATTCCAAACCACATCTAGCCTGTGGTCTCAACACTGCGGCTTAGTGTCTTTGGATTCTTCAATATTACTTTCTCCTGTCCTTCCTTCTTTAGATTTGGATGGTCGTGCACTACGGGCCACTGTCTCTCACTCTAACAATTTCTTTGATCCATTTGATCTTCTTGTCATCTATGCTCCAGCACAAGCTGGACCCAGGAAGACCTTTTTTCAATCACTTCTACAACAATTGTCTGATCCACAAGAATCTGACGGTTTTAAACGCCTGGTCCTTGTTGAAGATTTCAATTATTCTTCTTCTTTCTTGTCTCCTGTTCGTGGTGTGCCTTCTTCTTGGATCAACACACTAGCATCTCACTTCCTGGACTGCCTTACAGCTCCAAATATGCTCCCTCTACCTACTTTTCGTCGAGCTAATTCTAGTTCTTGCATCGATTATATCTTCTCATCCAACGACATGGCACCCTTTGTGCACTCTTCGAATGTGGAGTTTATCTCTTCTGCTTGGACAGACCATACTCTTCTTACCACAGTCTTTTCTTTTGGCCCGACACCTCATGGTAAAGGGATTTATCGTGCTAATCCAGCTTTGGCTGCAAAACCTGCTTTCCAGGATAAACTTTCCTCTGTTTTGACGGATCTTTTTCCTCAGCTTAATGCTTTGGACACTCAGTGCCAGTGGGAAAGAGTAAAAGAGTCTGTTAGACAGACAGCTCAACAATTTGGTCGCAAGCAAGCTGCTTGGCGCCAACAACAATTGAAATTGCTTCAACGCAAACGTAACCGTATTCTCCCCAACTATCGCTACACCTCTTATCTCACTACTCTTCTTCCTCCTGTTGAGACACAGATTGCTGTGCTCCAGCGAGAGATAATAGAGATTGCTGCTTTGAAGGCCAGAAAGCATTGGAGGGAACATGGAGAGATGTCAGCAGGGTATCTGAAGCGCACTGTAACCACCAGGCAACAGCAGCGGTCTATCCCTAGTCTTTGTCACCCCAATACCAACAACTTGTGCACCACTCCTAGCGAGAAAACTGAGGCTGCTCAGTGCTTCTACAAACAATTGTACACTCCAGATCCAATTGAGGATACAGCCCTTGCTTCTGCATTAGAGGCTATTCCCACATCATGCATCATACCAGCTACTGTTAGAGATAAGCTATGCGATCCATTCACTATGGATGATCTTTTGATAGGTGTTTCACACACACCACGTCGAAGTAGTCCTGGCTCAGATGGAATTCCATATGAAATTCTTGCTCTCGTTTTTCAACATCACCTGTATGGCAATTTAGTCAGAGAAGTGTACAAAGATGCTCTGGTGTCTGGTATCTTCCCTCCTAGTTGGCGTGATACAGTTATGGTACTTTTGCCCAAGACAGGTGATCTCTCTTTGTTTCGCAATTGGAGACCCATCTCTCTCATTAACGCAGACGCTAAAGTGTTCACTCGCTTGGTGAATGCACGTATCATTGGTAAATGTGGACCCTTGGTAAACCCCTGTCAGACTGGCTTTGTGCGTGGTAGGTTCATAGCTGACAATGGTATGATGGCACGACTGGTGATGGAAGATGCCCAGAGGTGTGGATCTTCTAGTATTGGTGTGATGATAGATCAGGAAAAGGCGTACAACCGTGTTCACCCCCTGTATCTATCTTCTGTTCTTCTTCGGTTTGGCTTTCCTCCCCAGTTAGTCAACTCTATCACAGCTCTCTTCTTTGGAACCAAGATTCGTGTTAATGTTAATGGGTTCTTATCCTTACCAATACCCCAAGACAGAGGCTTGCATCAGGGTGATCCACTATCTCCTGTACTGTTCAACTTGGCCTTTGAACCATTATTACGCTGTATCCTCAATGATCCTCAGTTCAATGGCTACTCTCTTGTTCACACCAACCCGCACTCTTTTGAGCCTATTCCTGCTCCTGTCAAACTATTGGCCTATGCTGATGATGCCCTGATTTTTCTTAAAGATCAGCAGGACTTGAATAGACTGCAATTACATTTGGATCTCTACAGTAAGGCGTCTAATGCGAAAATCAATTTTGCAAAGACCCAAGCCTTTTCTCTTTCTGGTGCATCTTTGCCCTTTTGGCAATCTGCTCTTGAACAGCATGGTATGACCAGTTGGCACGACAGACATTCTACTCATCCATTGATTTATCTTGGGTTCCCACTGTATACATCCTTGGCACAGAGAAATGTGTTCTGCACTCGACTGCTGGATACTGTCAGTACGGCATGTCAGATTCATTCACAACGTCAGCTGTCTGTTCTTGGTAGAGCAACTGTTATGAATACTCTTATTCTTTTGAGGGCATGTCATGTTCTCAGGGTGATCCCTGTTTCTAAGCTTTTCTTTCGTCGACTCCAGTCAATTATCTCTTCTTTTCTTCAAAGCCGCATGTTTCCTGTTGTTCTTTACTCTTTTCTTACTTCACCCAAGGGTAAAGGAGGATTGGGTCTATTGGATCCACCTAGACAGCAATTAGCACTGCAATGGCGTTGGCTTGCACCTCTACTCTCACCTCGTGCCAGTGGCTCTTTTGCTACTGTTTATATCAGACATGTTCTTCAGTCTCTGTGCAATGTTGGTGACTATCTTATCCCACTTTTCTTTCCGTCTTCTCGCCCTTTCTTTTTGCAAAATGGCCTCAATTCTCTAGCCACTTTGCTTAAAGCCATGGATGCCTTGCCCCGGTCTCTCTTTGGTTGTTCTCTGTCACCCACCACATGCTTGACTTTACCATTGAAGGATGTTTGGCAATTAAACTCAGAAAAATTTAAAGACTCTCCTGGATACAGAAAACTTCTGGTCAAAGATGCATTTTTCTTTGATCCATCTCTACAGGGACTTCGATGGAAGCCAGTAGCAGATTTACTAGTAGCCCCCGCTTGATTCACCGTCTTCGTCGTGCCCATGCTAGAAGGAAAATTCTCTTAGCTGCTCTGCTAGTGAGATGTTGTCTTCCTCCCCTGACGGTTGATTCAAATGAACAAAGACCAGAGATCTAAGATCTTAGCCCTAGTGGTGAGTTGCCTGGAATTAGAGAAAATCCCGATCCACAAATTGAGCTCTTGCTCTTACCGTCGCCTGGCTTTGCCTATTCAAGCAGTTCCTTCTTTCAGTCACCCTCTTATAGCAGTACGGTGGAAAGACTTATGGCAATTTCCCATACAAAACTCAGTGCGCAATGTGTGGTTTCGCCTGCTCTATGGTAAACTGCCTTGCTGCCAACGACTTTACTCTCTTATTCCTGCAATTTTTACCTCCAGCTCCTGTCTCTCGTGTAACCACCCTGTTGAAGATCCTCTTCACTTCTTATTCCAATGCCCACCCAAGTGGCAGGTTTGGTTTGATGTGTTCATCTCAATTTGGACATGCACCCACCTTCTTAGCCATTTCTGATGCTTTTTTTGCACTATCTTTTCCATACGAAAATGCACATGAGTCTATGTACTCTTGCCAAATTATTAGTTCAATTTTACTAGCCATTTGGAGAGCCCATTGGAGACTTGTTTTTGATTATGAGCCTTTTCTACCCTCTGTGGTAGCCCATTGTGCACTCTTTTTGGTGACTACTCTGGCAGAAGAGCAAGAACTGGATACTGATATGTAGTTGTTTTCCTTTTTCTTGTTTTATTTTACCCTTCTATAGATATATCTTTTTCTCTCGCCTTCCTCCCTACTTCTAATAGGTTGTGCGTGCAAATAAAATTGGTCAGTAACTTCCATACAAAAAAAAACATTCATCTATTGAACCCCGACCCATCTTCCATGGCAATAACAAAAACTTTCTGCTTGTCATTGCTTACTCATAAACAGCATGAACGCTCTTCGTACTCTTACTCAGGCTACGCGTCATTCTCTTAAAGGTATACACACAATGACACATGCATGTCTAGTCAGAAGATTGAATTAATATTCTTCTTACTCTCTAGGGTTTGCCCACCAGCGCACCTTCCACTCTGCTCAGACATGCTGGAGCAGTGCCTCTGTAGTTGCTAATGAAAAGAACTTTAGTGCTGTTGCTCTTGAAGCTAAAAACCCAGTCATTGTTGATTTCCATGCCACGTAAAGTAGATACTACCCTTATGTATTATGAGGGAAAGTGAGTTTTGGTGTCTCATTAGTGTTGCTATTACTATTACTATTAGGTGGTGTGCTCCATGCAAAATACTTGGTCCTGTCTTATCCAAAGCTGTTGCTGAACACCCTAATGTTACTCTGGTACAGGTAGACACTGATGATAACCAAGATCTTGCTGCCAAATATGAGGTAAAAAGAAAGAGAAAGAGCTCTTGGAATAGGTCTATAGTGACACTCTTTCTGTAGATTCACTCCCTTCCTACTGTTGTTGCCTTTTACAATGGACAGGAAGTGAATCGCTTTATGGGTATGATTTCTTCCGGTGCCATTGCCAAGTTTGTCCAGGAGCATGCTGAAAACAAGGAGTAATTCCAATGCCAATGATAGCAACAGTGATAGTGCATAAGAACATTGCATAATAATAGCAGTGCAAAATGCAAAATGCAAAGTATATAAAATATAGAATATAAACTACAGAATATAAACTGTAGTGTTATATATATATATATATAAGATATTTTCACATACTATCAATAGTTTCTAAGGAATGAGCACTGATCTGTTCTAGTGTTGTTCACAAAAAAATAATACTAAGAAGAACACACATATACTTCTGTTTTCCTATAGAATAATAGAATGCAGAAGAGTATAGGCATGCCATTTTATGAATAGTAAATAATAATAATAATACAGAATCCTTCCTTCAAATACATGTACTTCTTGGAGATGTACTATAATAAAAGGTCTAATTATAAATATACATGCTTATGAATAGAGAGGCTCATGAAGACCCACACATACTTGGAGGAAGCCCATATTCACCACCTACCACCACTAAGACACAGCTCTCCTATCTGATCACGTGTTCTTAGTGCGGGGCCAGAAGCTTGACACTAGAAGAACCCTGCAAAGAGTGGCTGTGGATGAGGCAAGAAGATCGAGTTCAATTTATGCATCCAGGCCAATCATCTAGAGACAAGGCGATGAGTGCAGCAAGTGGTGAAAGGGCTCATCACTACAGTCTGCCTAATGCAGTACTAGCATCCACTGCTTCTCATCACCGCCACTTTACACCTACAGGGTTGCCTACAAGTAGTATTCCCGGTTCTCAAGAACTGGTGAATATGAAAGCAGACCTTGAAAGGCTCTTACCAGAAGCAGAGACAAGGCTTCAATACCTTAAAAAGGATGCTAAATACATAGAAAGAACTCCAAAACTGCGTGATGATAAAAGTAAGTGTGCCTGTTGACCCACTGCAATAACCTTTGGAGAAGATGTGCATAGTCCAAGAGTCCATGCAGGTATGAATGAATCCCACACAGGAAAGGCTGTGAATACTACTTCAGAGAAACAAGAGCTTTTTTCCAATGGTAATTGATTTGTTTTATAGTCAAGTGTTGTGTTGTGCCGTTCTCTTACTTTTCTCCTTGTACCTGTTCTTATCACACTGCATGCTAACTATAAGGCGAGAGTTTACCTAGTGGACGTCTTTCTAAATCAAAGCATCAAATAGATAGACAAGTGTAAGTGATAAGAGCCATTTGGGTGTGATGTCTCTCTTTCACTGTAGATTGTCCCTATCCATACATTTAGATAGAATCTGCAGTGAAAGAGGAGAAGAGCCATGTGTATTCATAGCAATAAAAATAGGGCATTAGAAACCCTACGTAGACGCCACCGCCGTGAAGAGTCCAGTCGTTCAGAAGAAACCCATGGAAAAGGTCAGTTCATCTTCCTCCCATTCACTCCATTCCTACTAGAATGCTCATATCTCTTCCTATATATAAAAATAATAATACATCTACAGCACAGACACATGGAAAACCCTCCAAGATAAAAGAAACACGTTCTCAGTCTCGCAGTGTTTCTCCTCTCTCCATGCCCAACTTCCATCCCTCACCAAAACAACCACCAAGAACCCACCAAGTAAGTGCTATAAAGGAACATGGCCAACTCATCTTCCAAAAATAATAATAATATATATTAATATATATATAAAATATAAAATATATAAAATAAAAGGGTACAAAGGCAAAGAAGCGAAAACCAGAATCACAGCACAAATCTGCACACCAACGTGCACAACCAACAAATGACAGTGGACCCAAGGAAGAACTTGACTTTGTAGTAGTAAAACCAAAGGACCAAGTGCCGATTGCCAATTTCTGGTCTACAGTAGAGCCTTGTTTCCGACCCTTGACAGAAGAAGACCGTAACTTTTTACTTGAAATGGTAGACAGAGTGTACATACAAGGCCTACGTGGACTCATATTTTCTTCTTTCTTTCTTTCTTTCTTTCTTCTTTTTTTTTCTGCTGTCTTGCCTCTGCTTAGGGCGACACCACAGCTCCCTATCTTGTACCTGCCTTGGGTCGACACTACCAGGAGTTATGGGCTGAAGAAGAACACCCTCTGGTTCCTCCACTCAGTCGATCTCATTCTCCTGGTCCTGTGTCTTCCAATGCCAGTTCTCGTCAAGGCTCCCATGATCATCTCAATGAGACTACAAGCGCCCCTCCTGAACAACTCAAATACCTTGCAGATCAATGTTCTATTACTGATGACCATCTGCACACCCAGGACCTGAGCTGTGGTAGTCTTACAGAACGACTCTTGAGCAGTCTGATTCGAGAGGAGATTGTGGACTGTGTCTATGATCTCCAAGATAATGATGAGGATCCATTGGTAGGACTGGATCTTCAGAGTGGTAAAACCGTGCTTGAGATGTCACCCTACCCACCCCCCGACATTGTTCATTTTGAAGAAAGATTAAGGCGAGAGTTGCGATATGCAGGGCTTCTTGGAGATGAGGATGTAAGTGCATAATAGAGTGTGGGTTCTATACCAGAGTCAATGAAAAACACAATACAATACAGATTCATTGGAATACACGAGAGGACGATGAGATTTGTGCTGAATTGCGCAAGTCAGGCCGTGAATTGAGAGAGCAAGTCAAGCTAAATACATTTAGAAAGAAGAAACTGCTTGATGTTGTGGATCGTCAGCTTCAATATGAACAGTACCGACATGTCTTGGATACTTTGGACAGTCAAGTGGAGCAATGTTATGTGAAGCGTTTTGTAAGTCATCCACTCTCTGTTTGTGCTTACCTGTCCATGTAGCGTACGCAAAAGTCAAAGAAGCGTAAAATGAATGCTTCTAGGCCTTCCAGCTTATCTGAGAATGCTGTGTATGCAATGGAAAAAAGAAGAACATGGATCAATGCTCTTGAAGGCATCTTTAAAGACAAGAATCTTGTTATGCCTGCCCACTCTATTTATGAGCCATCCCCCGACGAGTAGGAACTCAAGAGAGATCTATAGAAAGAGACTCAATGTATATTTCCCTTCTTTTATTACTATTACTATTATTTCATTGTACATGTTATCTATTATCTATCCTTTTCATCCTTCTTTTTATTATTACTACTACTATTTTTCTTTCTCTCTTTTTGTTGTTGTTGTTGGACAGTCATCAGAGAAAAAAGTCGTGTTCATAAGCAGCCTTAGTGCTTCCATGAAGGAAACAAAAAAGCCCCTTTTTCATATTCGCCTTTTTTGTCTCATCTTTTGACCCTTTTTTTTAACATTTATATCTATCCATCTATCCATGCTGTGCTGTCTTGTCCACTATAACATCCCAATAGACCCTCAGATTGAAAACTACATTTTGGACTCCCATGGAATTGTTTCGAGCCTTGATATCTATCATCCTTGGATAGATGCTATCTAAGCTAAGAGTCAGTCCACAGTCACAAGCATATCCACAGTCACTCTTACTTACATGTTCAAAACAAACAACCAACATACATACTAGATATCACGGTCTGTTGGTACTGAGGGGGTGTTCCCTCTTGAAGAACTCTTTTCTTTCTTTCTTTTATTGCTTCAGATCTCTGTTCAATGTTCTATCATAAAATAGTAGGTATGGTACCATCTCAGATATTCCCTCCATTTATGTGTATTGGTACTATGAATCATCACAAGTCAAAAGAAAAAGAAAAAGAAAAAGAAAAAGAAAAAGTTCAAAGAGGGCCACCACACAACAGAACACTAACAGAACAAGAGATTCAAGCTGATTTCTATTTCTTAACTTTTTATTGACTTTTTTTTTTTCCTTTATTATAAAAAATAATCATCATATTTTAACCTCCATTCTCTGTGGATTCCATCGGAAGTTGGAATGGAAACCGTTTGATTTATTAGCAGTACGATCACTTTAAAGCAGAGAAAGGTATATATCAATGCCATGTCCTTCAAAAAAAGAAACACACAAGTCCTATAAGGAAGAGGATCCATACATCCTATTCAACTGAGCACCCTCCATGTTGGGATGACAATCTACATCTATCATAAGAATACAATAGTACACCTTTAGACTGCTCTCATCGACGCATCATTATGGCTTGTGTCTATAGTAGAGCTATGTTTTTGAGATGAATTCTATCTTTAATAACTAATAGACTGAGAAGAGAATGCCATCCAATAGCGAGGGATGGATAATAGCATAGCATTCAATAACATGTCCTTGAGACTAACAGACTATTAGAAGAAAAGATAGGACATAATAGACATCATGTTTTAACTATGATTTTATATAAAGAGATATATATATATATATATTTGCTGTTTGGTATATATCTTTATAAAATCTCAAAGACGACACAACATCTACAAAATGTTGACTTGTGTCTAACTGTAGTTTCAAATAGACTAATTTAATTATCTGCTGTCTAATTTTAGGTGAAAACCCTGTATTTAATCTCTCTTGTTTTTGGATGCAATGGTGGGAGTGGGAGGGGCGATCCATGTTCTTGTCACAAACTTCAAAAGCTCGTCCAATACAATCACAGGGAACGAGATCCAAAGAACAGCCTTCCATTCCTCATAGTTCAAAGGAACAATCGCAAATAGCTTAGTGAAGAAGGGAACGTAAAGAATCATAAAGTGGAGGATCATGGAAAGAACGATAGAGAAGACAAGGTAGGGATTGGACCACAGGGGCAGGGATAACAAGGACTCATTCTCGCTCAAACTGTTCATGGCATTGAACATCTCAATCACCACCAGAATAGACAGACTGACTGTAGTGGCCTTCATGGAGGAGACATTGGTAAACATGGCACAGCCAATCTCAGGGAAGAGGTCAGAGCACTGGTGGAAGTGAGAGAGTTGGTAGTAGGAGATCTGAGGACCTTGTTCATAGAACATAAACCACCAGGCATAACCAAACACAGTAGCCACACCCACATAGACACCAATGACCATATAACGGAAGAAGAGCCAGCCATCGACCAAGGACTCCTTACCACTGCGAGGAGGACGACGCATAATGTCATTGTCAGGAGGGTTGAATCCAAGAGCAGTTGCAGGAAGACCATCGGTGACCAAGTTCACCCACAGCAATTGAACAGGAATCAGTGCTTCGGGCAAACCAAGAAGTACCGTCAAAAAAATAGAAACCACCTCTCCAATGTTGGAAGAGATGAGATAGCGAATAAACTGTTTTGTGTTGTTGTAGATAGCACGTCCTTCTTCCACAGCCTTCTCGATGGTAGCAAAGTTATCGTCTGCCAACACCATGTCAGCTGCTAATTTAGCGACATCCGTACCACTGCCCATAGCCACACCAATATCAGCCTTCTTAAGAGCAGGAGCATCATTCACACCGTCTCCTGTCATGGCAACAATCTCACCCATGTGCTGGAGAATCTCCACCAATTGCTGTTTGTGAGCAGGTTCAGTACGGGAGAAGAGGTTGGCACGCTTCACAGCTTCAATTTTCTCAATGGGAGACAAGGCATCAAACTCACGACCAGTATAGCTCTTTCCCTTCAAGTCTTCCTGTTCTTCAAATACACCAATCTTACGACAGATGGCCTCGGCAGTGTTCTTGTTATCGCCAGTAATAACAATGACACGAATACCAGCTGTCTTGCACTTTTCAATCGAAGCCTTGACTTCAGGACGAGGGGGATCCAACATACCCACCAAACCAAGGAATGTCATATTTGTCTCATACTTGACAAATGAGGTCTGTTCACGGAGGTCCATATCAGAGAGACGGACATTATCGATCTTGGCCAAACCAATGCAACGGAGAGAGAGGCCTGTACCGTACTCGAGGATCTTGTGGTTGAGGGTTTCACGAAGAGCAGGTGTCATGGGGAGAGGTGCTTCAGCATCAGAGACAGCAACAAAGGCACAACGATCAAGGATAGATTCAGGGGCACCCTTGACAAGCAGTGTGTTCTGTGCACCCTTGGAGACAAGGACCGACATGGACTTGCGATCACGAGTGAATTCAAGGGTAGCTGCACGCGTGTACTGCTGTCCAAAGTAGCTATTACAGGCATTGACGCGCTGTTTCTTGGAAAGTGCCTTCAAACCACCATTCACAATAGCATTATCAGTACCAAGCTTCTCTACGAGGACCTGGAGAGCGGCTTCTGTGGGTTCACCGATGTTCTGGTAAGCATCTGAGGATTCATCATAAGCAATACTGGCATCATTACAGAGAGAGCAGACAAGTGCCACTTCATGAGCCACTGAGTGAGAGGCCAATAAGGAGGTCACTGCATTTCCCTGTTCATCAATAATGTCGCCTGTGGGTGCATAGCTAGTGCCTTGGACCTGGAGTTCGTCGAGTCTGCCTGTGCTGTTTCCCACCAACAAAACACGGGAGACACTCATCTGGTTGGTAGTGAGCGTGCCTGTCTTATCAGAACAGATCACACTGGTGCATCCTAGGGTCTCAACACTGGGCAGACTGCGAACAATAGCACCGCGCTTGGCCATCTTCTTAGTACCAAGAGCAAGGCATGCGGTAATGACAGCCGCCAATCCCTCAGGAATAGCCGCCACAGCCAAAGCAACAGCAATTTTAAAGTAGTAAACAGCACCCTGCATCCATCCTTTGTGGGAAGGATCGCTAAAGTGTCGGATATTCACCAACCACACCAGCACACAGATGATAGTGATTACTTTAGCCAGCAAGTCTCCAAACTCATCCAACTTGCGCTTCAATGGAGTCTTTTCTGATATTTGGGAGGAGATGGAGTGGTGAATGTCTCCAATAGCAGTGGAGGCACCTGTCTGCACCACAACAGCACGGGCTTTTCCAAGCACACAAGTGGTGCCAGAGAACAGCATATTGATTTGGTCTTGTTTAACAGCACCTTGGTCTTGAATGGCAGCCACCTCTTTGTTGACACTGACGGACTCTCCTGTAAGAAGAGCCTGGTCTACACGGAAGATAGTGGAGGAAATGGACACGACACGGGCATCGGCTGGGATCTTATCACCCACAGCAATATCAATGATGTCGCCAGGGACAAGTTCTTCTGCTCTCAGTTTGCTCAGTTCACCCTGACGCACCACCTTGGCTTCGTCAGGAGAATATTCACGCAAGGCATCAATGGCTTTTTCTGCACTGGATTCTTGTAATACACCCACTGTAGCATTGGCAATCAGGATCAACAGAATCACCATTGGTTCAACAAAGGCAGTGGAGGCATCCTCTTCATTGTGCTCTTCAAACAGAGCCAGGACAAAGGAGACAATGGCTGCTCCCAGCAAAATCATAACCAATTGGTCTTGGAATTGCTCAAGGATGAGCTTCCATAAGGGTGTGGATTCTTCTTCAGGTAGTTCTAGTGTAGATGTAGGAGTGAGTTTTTCTCTTCTCTCTCTCTCTCTTATTTTTTATTTTTATTTTTATTTTTATATTCTTTATATAATAACATAATAACATAATAACATAATAACATAATAACATAATATATAAAAGACAGTAGACAATGGAACATAGCGTAGGAATAAAGAGAGACTACATACCATTCTTTCCATACTTCTTTTGTTGGACTTGCACTTGCTCTTCCGTAAGCCCTGAGAGAGGACTCACTTGGAAGTAAGCACATACTTCCTCTGATGTCTTGACGAATGAATTGTTCATCAGTCAACCAAAAAGCTCAAGGGCTTCACTTGCAACACACAAATGAAAACATTATAGCAGAACAATTCAGACTCAGAAGTAATACGTCTACTGATTTCATACTCCTAACTGGGAAGGAGAAAAGAAAAGGGCAAAAAGAGACTAAGGCATTGAATTCTTATTCCACTCATGTCCATGTTCACCCATAAGCAGATGAACCAGGCATGCATCGATAGGTGGTGATGTCTATTTGAACACTTTATCCATGGATATCCCTTGGTAGAACATGCCCGTTAAAACGAAGCAGAATGGGAACAGAATGGGAACAGAATGGGAACAGATCAAAGGACCGCCCCAGAGTCGTGGAGTGATGTGGTTGAGTATGATTTGCTAGGCTTATTTTATTCCTATTCCTATTCCCCCTCAGCGAAGGTAGTGTGTTCTGTTTTATCTTCTAGAGTGCAGTGGACAGGCCCTCTTGGTCTGCTTTGTCACTCCGCTTCACAGGCCTAAACAGAACACTAAGCAATGCTGACTCTGGCTTATTTGGGAATGAATCAACCACATAGCCAACAAGGACTAGTCAATAAAGGACACACCATGGAGCCACATCATTGTCTGGCTTGTTCTGTGCTCGTCCATGTCTCCCATTTTAATGCCTCCATCTGTCTTTCCTTCTTCTTTTTACAGTGTCATTGCCACGTGTATGTACTATAGAAAGGTAGCAAAGGAGAGACATGCTTGTGGGTTGGAGGGTGTATCTTGAGGCTCATTAAGTGACACGTCTATAATAACTAAGAATAATGTAATTCTATTCTTGTACACAGGTACCAACGATATCCTTTGTACTCGTTAAACTAACGATACTAGAGAAAAAGAAAGAAAAAAAAAGGGGGGAGGGGCCACTATTGGCTTTTTCTTTTTCTTCTTTCTCTTTTTGTGTTTTATATGATTGAGCTAAAGAAAGAAAGAGGAAAGAAGGAAATGGATTGGCCATGGAGTCTTACTATTGACTAAATAAGGATAATATATCTATTTATGTATTTTCATGGAACAGGTGTGAGAAATGCTTCCATAGTAGAAGCACAGATCAAGCAAAGTAGCTGTAGTCTTGGTAACAATAACTGTCTTTAGAGTATGCAATACGAATCTTTATAAAACTACATGGACCATAAATAATAAGCCATAGAATAAAGATTACAATTCATATTTATATTTATATTAGTAATCATAGTGGCGTTCTTTTATATAGATATCAATAGCACAATTCTTCCCAATAGCAATTCCAAAGTCTTATAATTAGAAACACAAAACAAGATTAAAATATAAAGTATGAAATGTAGAGCTATTGAATCTACAGAATGATATATCACACTAAACATGTGGGTCTTTTTATTGCAAGAGAAGAATGATTTAAACTATGATGTTCCATCTACACATTGTATGATTATAAACCAGTCTTCTTTATATGTGTATCTATACTCTTTTATATTTATAGCTCATTAATTCTATTCAGATGGCACTGACACAGGATTAATGAATGTTATTGTGACTCAACTATCTTCTTTACTGATCATGGAAGTCCAATCCATGTATACCTTCCTCTTAGGCCATTTCAAAGGCAACTGTGATCCATTTATAGATGGTTCCATTCGATAAGCCTGTTTTTATTTATTTATAAGATAGACTTCATTGTAAAATAAATAAACATCCAATTTACTTGATAATGAATTAAATCATAACATCTTTTAACATGCTGTTGTTATGTTACTGTATTGATACATACATACCAGGAGATCTTTAGGATATAAAAAGAAATAGTCAAACTACAATTGTTTAAGAAATGACATCGATTTGAAAAGGAGCAAAAAAAGTGAAATGTATTCATGTTAGTTCTTAAATAAAGATTATTATGTAGATTTACCTGTAACTATCTGAATCCCATAGGAAACCACTTTCAGTGGCGATATATAATATGAATACGAATAAGAATATCTATTCTTTTCTACAGAATGGAACTGGTCGATGGAGACCCTTTAAACACTCTTCTGTAATTGTATAGATATTCTTTAATGCTTTCACATCTCTGTTCCAAACAATTCCACAACTTTGGCAAGCGTGGATAGTGTTGAAATTCACTAATACCTTGGTAAGGTTATTTGTGTTATAAGTGTGGCAGATCTTGAGAACAAAAATAAGAGTAACTTTTAGAAGAGCTTTTCATATTGGGTGAGAGGTCAATCATACTTACCCTCTATGTTCGAAATTCATCAACATCAACCATAAGAAGATCTCCACCCTTTTGTCTCTTTTTCAATGATTGATATAAAATTATTGTCACACCAATACGATGACCTTTAAACTTGGCAGCATCTTTTACCTTTATTTCTGTGCCATAAGCAACTACAGGCAGCTTGGTAGGATCATATTCCAATCTTTTTGGGTGCCAATACCCCTTTTCAATAATAAAATAATATTAGAAATAGTTAGTTCGATATGTATCAACGTACTCTCTATGTATGTCGTATTACCCTTGCACTGGCGCTTTCTTCTTGCCTTTGCTTTTGTAACGGATTCACTGGGCTTATTATAGTAAAAGAATATACAATAGAAACTGAATAACATGTCAGACACAATAAACATACACAAACACTTACCAGATCACAACTGTTGGTTTATATGCCAGACAAAGGCAAACAAGTTAAAGAGGGTAGAAGTTATGAAGAACAACTGACAGTGTAGTTGTCTACATCTTTAATAAAATAGACTTTAATCCAAACAGCTTTCTAGAGTATAAACAAGATAGGCTCTAAGGAATTGAGCAACTGACTGTTTCTTGTTCTCAACTTGTTTTCTTTCTGTATTCCCATAGGGTACTGTTATTATTACAACCATTAGTTTGCCTTCTGTCACTCCATACCTTTCTCTTTTCTGTCAATCTCCGTATGAGTAACCAGCCTTACGAGGTCCTGTGTGTCTCTTGTCTCATAGCAACAGAATACTTTTGGGATATAAAGAGAAATACATGAACAATAAAGTCATAATATTTCTTTGGTTGGCTAATGTGTTTGAAAAGAACCTTTTCATTGTATGTCTGTTTTAGCATTGACTATGGACTGTGTAATTAAACACTATAAAGTTAGATAAAAGGAAGAAGCAAACCTGACATTACAACTCAATCACCGCATTTATTGTTTAACATGTACTATCCATAAGCCCACAGTATTTGCAACATAACACTGCTTAAGAAAGATGTATTACAGAACTTATAGAGTTAACTCTAGTGATTATTGTCCATGAAATAGAACCAAATTTACTTATATTAAGAACATTATAGCCATTTATTGACTCAATATTCATAATCACCTCAATTATCTCATTGTAACTGGTATTAACAGTGGTGCTTAATGATAAAAAGGTATTATTTCTAATACTGTCTCTTAGGCTCAAGGCAAATAGAGTGTGAATTGTTTGACTTGTGAATTTTATGAGTGGAGGCTAGTGGATACATCATCAGAATAGAGAAAGAAAAGTTATTTGTTTTGATAATCCCATCCTTTTGTTATCTCCCACATTGCACATACAACTTAACACCCAATTGCTTGTCAAGATGAGCATAACTGAGCAAGGTAGTGTGCCATTATTAACAAAGAGAAACAATAGGAAGTGATATACACTACCAAGGACTATTCTAGTGATAAAAAGGCAAGCAGTGTCTTCATCTGGGCCTGAGCTCAATGTAATCCACAAGACACTCAATGTATTGTTATTAGGCAAGTAAAGACTCCTTTCAAGTCAGTACCAAGTGGTCTTCTATACTGTCTAGGGCCTCTAGGGTATACTCCTGAGCATACTTATCTATCACCCAAGGATAAAGCACAAGGCCTTTAGGGTATGGATTCTATTGCTATGAGGGAATGCACTTGGGCAGTAGCTATAGTCATACTATAGTATTATCTATACTATTACAATAAACAATACTATTCATAAACAATATATTTTACTGATAATACAATTTGATATTGAGGTATTCACAAAAGGAAACAAATATTTGGATATCTGCAGACCTTTTGATTTTAAACACAGTTCCATAAAAGGGCAAAATGTTTTTAGACGTAAAAGGAAAAAATATCACCGCTTAAAGGTCAGAAATATCTCCTGGTGTGTAAATAATTAGGATAAACATACTTGTTCAAGAAAGTGTGAATATAACCACACTCAATTGAATTGAATACCTTTGAATATAAATATTAAGACAAAACAGATAGAAAATGTTCAAAATTAAATAAAACACTTCAAATTTGATATAGAAGCTCCAAACTTAAGCATATCAAGTCTCAGCATCTTTATTTATCGAAAATAGGATAATAATACAGTTAATACTTTGTATGACCTTCTTTGGCATCAATGACATCCTGACACCTGTCTGTGATACTCTGAACTCATAGTTGTGCAGGTTTAACACTAACTTTCTACATTGATAATAGATACCGTTCTTTCTTCAATTCATATTTCCAAGGCGTATCAGACATGTTCAATTGAGTTCAAGTCAGGGATTTGTGTAGGCTAGTAACCAAAGAACCCTAATTTGATATGTCTTTTCCCACTATCTGGCATAGACCCCGGTATGACAGCTAGCACTCTTTTATTATAACAAAAACTCACTGTTATTCTATATGGCGCAAGTCAATGTACCAAGAATGGAACTCACCAACTAAAATAGTGATGTATTCGTCTTGGTTTACAGTGCCATCAACAACGACTAATGAGCCAAATCCATTAGCCTAATAGCAACTCTAAAACATCACACCATCGCCACCAAGCTACATTGTTGGAACAATAGGATTATTACTATAACGTTCTCTAACTATTTTAATGACACGGGCATCTCTATTGCTCTTTTTCATAATGTATGTTGACTCATCAGATTAAATGATACACCTCCACTAATCACTTGTCCAACTGGCATATCCCTTAGCCCAACAAAGCTGTTTCTCTTTGTGTGTTTTTCAGTGAAGGCTGCCTTGTGGTCTACAGAAAAGGATACACACTCTAACTGATTGCAGTAGCTGATAAGGGTGTCTCTACATACATCCACCTCAAACTTCAATATTCCCAATGTCAGTTAATTGTATGAGGCAAATGGATCCTTTCTAATAACATCTTTCCAGGTGTCTTGAATCCATCTCATTCACTTTTTAGGGGTTTCCATGACTCTCTAAATGCAATAGTAATCCACACTATTTGATGTTTCTAACACTACTTTAAACTATAGGCTTTTTCCTCACAATCACAGCCAACTCTAATCCAGTCATAAACAGGCAATAAATACCCTATCATCTTCCATATTTTGTCTTGTCCTATTCCTCACAAATGTAATATTCTGAATATCTATATGAAATAGTGTGCTGACTTGTCAACATCTATAAAGAACAGATCTTCATACAATAGAAACAGTCTCTCCTTTCCCTTTTATCACTAAGTTTCCAACAAATATTAAATAATAAATTCAATGAAGATGACTGCATATTATCCATCAACTAATCAAATAGCCGGATTGGCCCTTCTTAAAAAGTGATTTTTCAGTAATTATATTTCTATATTTCTATATGTATACCCCCCGTTATATACATCCTTATTTTCTATTTAGAAATTTCGTAAATACGATCCTGATATTATTTCTTTTATTAAAAGAAAGAGAGAGAGAAAATACAAGTGGAAAAGTAAATAAAGAAGAGCTAAAAGTTACTTGACCTTTAAATATACTTACTGTCTAACATTATGAAGATTAGAAAAAGAAAAAGGTATTCTAAAGTATTAGTACAAAAAAATTCCATACATTTACATACATAGAACAAAGGTATAATGAACACATCCATGTATTATATGCTTTAACCTTAATGAATATATGATTTCATGGTTATATTAAAAATAAAAATAAAATACCAGAATTGCCAGAGTATTATAAATTTTTCTTGTTGACATGCAAATAAAACACAATAGATTATCCATTAGGTAATACTTTTGTTTTAAATAAATTCAATGGAAAGTTGGATCAATAAAAATAAATGTATTTGTACCTCAAGATTCTACTTTTATTTTGTATTTAGAATGACAGTTTATCAGATAGAATGATAAAAATAGAATAATGAATTCATAGAATCGCTATTTGTAAATGCACCAGTATATGGTGTCTATTCAATATCAATTAATGCAAAAGCAATTCTGTTAGATTCTTGTATGTATGTTTAACATCGCCTTTTTACTATTAGAGATGTATTTTTGTAGTGGATATGCAGTTCAAAGTATTATTATTTTTATTTTTGGGTGTTGGTTGCTATTCTCGCATTGGGCATATTGGCCACCTTGTGAGATCGTTTGGAAAAATGGGATAGATATAGAAACACTTCAAATACAAAAGTAGAAAATAAATAAATGCAAATGAATGAGAGACAGAAGGACAGAGAAACACAAAACCTCAAATGAGGAAAAAATGATGGTAAATGAGAAATGATGGTAAAATAAGAATTATGAATAGACATCCAAAAGGCCATAAAGTCAGCAAGGAAACCAGGACACTAAAAAAGATAACCGTCATCCTGTGGCAATTCGAAATCCAACGAGGGATACTTAGAGCAACTCGGACAATCCTGAAAATAAATACAACAACTACACTAGCAGCTTCTGGCTTTGTTAAACGGGTTAAGAATGGGTGGTAGAGGGGAGATCGGAGGAAAAGTGACGATACAGCGTCTGTTGCTGAAGGAGTCTTTGCACTCTATGGTGTCGTTGGCGTTCCCGCTCAACACACCCATCAGCAGCCTCAATGAGCAAGCTACCAGCTGATGGCTCTACCTTAAATTCTCGAGTAGACGTGGCTCGATCAACCAATGGATATATAGTGTCCAGTGTAAACTCTATAACCTTTTTCATTTCCCGACCTTTTTTTTGCTCAAAATATATCCTTTTTTTTTGCTTATTCCTTATTTCTTCTTTTTCCGCTATAACATCCATTATGTCTAACACCAATGAACAAACCACCAAGCCTATTGGAAACAGAAAGAAGAATATTGATGACTTTACTTGTCAAATCATTGTTCAGGAGGCCACCGTAAATAGCACCAGACAAGTGGATAGTGTAGCTATGTTTAGTGTTATTAATTCTGCTGTCAACCTTATCATGAGGAGATGTAGGGGAACTGACTGTTTCAAAGCAGAAAGAGGCTTTAGGTGTAAGTCTATTCTGATGGAGAGAGACAATAGAGAAGTCTTATCCAAGGTGGAAAGGGATTCATTTCAGACAATAGATCAACTTTGCAAGCAGATGAACACCAAAGTGTGGATGAGCACTTTTAGAGAAATGATAAAGAGGATAGGCCTTTCTTCTTCCAGGGTGGTTGATAAACCTTCTCTCAGCATTAAAAACAAGAATTTGACGCTTAATTAGACTAGAAGCTACCTTTGTTGAACAGATGAAGACTAGAAGGCGGTCATCTGGTCCGATGAGTCAAAGTACCAGTTAATGAGCAATAACAGCCGTAACAGAGTAGTGCACAGGAAGGAGGAACTGCTCCCAAAGAATTTCAAGTCAAAGATGAATTTTGGTGGTGGTGATGGTGGTGGTGGTGTGATGTTGTGGGATTCCTTTTCTGGTGAAGGTGTTGATAGACTTGTTACGGTGGAGGGGTCCATCAATAGTGCCAAATACACCGGTATTTTAGAGAAGACCCATTGCCCCAATCTGGTTCGTCTTTCGGCACTGAATCCAGTGGTAGGCAATGTTCTTCAAGAGGACAATGCCAGTTGCTATACTAGTAAGGAGACTAGGAAATGGAAGGATGAGAGGGTCATAGTCACGATGGAGGGGTGGCCCTCCCAAGGCCCTGACCTGAACCCAATTGAGCATCTTTGGGAGGAGCTGAACATATCAGTTCGAAAGAGAATGACCTCAGCAGGCACCCTCCAGGATTTAAAGGCTCTTCTGGTCCAATAATGGGACAAGATATCCAAGGAGGTTACCAACAACCTCATCAATAGCATGCATTGGAGATGTAGAGCTGTTATAGAGGCCAATGGTGGAAACACCAAATACTAAGGGTTTCCACCCAATAAATAGGTATATATTATCCTCTTGACCTTTTTTATACTTCATCCAATTTTGAAGTCTCTATTATGTGTTTAATGTGTGTTTTTATGATAAAAAATAAGTATTTTCCTATACAAGAATTATATCGGGAAAATGAAAAGAATTATAATGTTTACACCGGACACTGTAAAAATACTCATGTTGTTTATCGATGACTCATGAACAAAAATTGTCTAAATCTGTGGGTTGTTGCTCTTATATTTTATCTCATATTCATGAGAAAAAAGTGTAGATGATATTAAATCTAATATATTTATAAAACAATAACAATTGTGGTTAAAGTCATAAAAACATTCACTGAGGTATCATTATAGAATTTGAGTTTGCTTCATTCTTTTGTCACCTAAATTTAATATTAAATATCTAAGCTTGTTGAATTTCTCTGCTCAATTATCTCAATGACTATATTTAAGAATGATAAAACTTTACTGGAAGTTTACTCATAAGCTTTCTATAGAGAAAAGGAGAAGATAAGATAAAACATATGTTAAAGTATGCTTTTGGAAAAGAAAGGGAGAAATAGCTCAGGATCTGTTTTACTCCTCAATCGATAAATAAAAACAGTTATACTTTTTTTTCTTATCATTGTAAACTTACTTTAAATATCTTCAATTGGTAAATTACTAATTTAGTTTATTTAATATTCTTTTAGATAATCGTAAAATAGGTCTTTTGTTTGTTACTATAAATGAACCTTAAATCTGGATATTAAACAGTAATATAAATATGAAGATATTGATATATGATCGTTTCTATAGAAATTGCCTTGCTATAGTGATGGCTTTCTATCTTGATATTGACAGAGATATTTTTGATTTTATACTATTTCACCATTGCTCAATCCTCAATGGTGTCATTTCTTTTTGGTTCATACATCTTGTTCTCTCCTTGATGTTAAGGGGAAAGCCTCATTTTCATTTTTAAAATATGTACCAACACCTTGTATTCAGAATAAGTGGATTTCTTATACTATAGATCAATTATAGTGACTAGAACACAAGTATCCAAAAATAAAAATAAAAATAAACACTGATCCTATAAATTAACAAAGATTGAATTTAAGAATCACTTCTTTTTATATATTCACATACACATACACATACACATACACACACCATTTATCCTTCTCATCTAATTTAATTTAACATCAATTTCTATTATGAAACTTTCACTTATTATAACCTATCTATGCATCTTTTTGTGTAATAAAGTTTTGGCAGGATACATACCGAAAAGAATTGACAAAAGCTACACACCTAGTGAATCCTACCGATATAAAGTTCCCGACACAAGTTCAAGAAATGATCGAAAAGCATCTAGCAATGGAGATACACCTTATTTGGATTCTCATACAACAGAGAAGAAAATTCAACAGTGCAATGCCAGAACAGCTAAAATACTGGCGTATCATGCTGCATTGGCAGGCGCTTCCTATTGTAGAACTATTATCTATAAGCAGGAATGGTCGTGTGGGTTTTGTGATGAATTTGGTGCTCACCCTAAGCTTATCTACACTTTTCACACTGATGAGTATGATATGCAAGGCTATATTCTTCGAGATGAACAAAACAAGGTCATTCATCTAGTCTTTAGAGGTAATACAAGCGATAAGCATAGTAATTTTAAAATATTATCTTAAGTGGAGAGATACTCAGATTAATCATTTTCATTGTTTTGTAGGGTCAAGCTCACTTCGAAACTTTATCTCTGTAAGTGATTGAACTTGAATAACAAAAAATGTTAAACAAAAAATGTCGGTTATTATAGGATGCTGAATTTACAAAAGTAGAATACCCTCACGTTAGTGGATCTTTAGTCCATCAAGGTAAATAGAAAATAAGTGTTATAGATGTGGTTAAGTTTAGTTTAATATTCTTTATTATGGTTAGGATTTTATTATTCTTACATGGACACTGCACCGGAAGTCGTTCCTATAATGCAAAGGGAGATGACTGCTCATCCAGACTACACATTTGATATCACAGGGTAAGCTAAATAATGGTACACACTTAGTTATTCATGCACACTGCTAATGTCAGACATTCCCTCGGATCTGCTGTTGCTATGTTTTCCGCACTAGACTTATACCAAACTGATCAACGATTCACAGCTCAAAACATGAATGTATATTCCTATGGTAAGGTCTATTGATATATTGATTCTATATAAAGTGGAAATGGAGCTGTGTCTAATTGTTTCTCTATCTATGGATTGACAGGTGGACCTCGTATTGGAAATTCTGTATTTGCTCACTATTTTGCAAGCACTGGTATTCCTGTCAAAAGAACAGTACATAAAGCTGATGGTAAGCACTTAGTGTCTCAATGATAAAAATCATTAGAATGACTAACTATTCCTGTTTTTTATCTTATATATCAATAAAGTTGTTCCTCATCTTCCTGCTGAAGACTTCGGATTTCTTCATTTTGGTCCAGAATATTGGATCGAGAAAGATGGAGAGCTCCCTAGTAAGTCATTCGTATTTTCTATTTTGTTGTTGTTTCTTCTCTAACCTTCTATCTTTTTATTTATTTATTTATTTATTTTTTAAAAAAAAGAAGTCTGTAATGATAATTTAGAAACAAATGATTGCTCTAATTCTATTATGCCATTCACAAGAGCACAAGACCATTTACTGTAAGAAAAGGTTAAGAAGAATCACAGTAGACTTACATTTGAATTCAGTTATTTTAGATCGAATACTGGTACTTGCCAATGAAAAAAAAATCAAAGAGTTTACGTGTATTTAGATCCCTAACTTATCTCAACATGGATGAGTAAAAATCGGGTTATTAGTAACAGACTAGTAGTCCAGTAGTTTAGCAGTAATGTTAGTAATTGCAGCAGTGTTAAAGTATTTAATCAGTCTATATCTCATAGCCCCTCAAAATAAAAGAAAAAGAAGAAAGTACCAATGCCTTTTATCTATCCTGACTCTATTGATAGTAAATATAAACCATTTATTCTCTATAGTTGATTGAATAAAATACAATTTAAGATAGATGGATATATAAACAAGAGAATCATCTTTTTATTCTATATATTTGTCACTATCTACTCTGTTTCTCTATAGTATTAAGATGACTGTGCCTGCCATGCACATAAAACACCATCTTCACCACCAGAAACGATGCTTTGTGTATGATGGTTCCATGAAAGAGATCTTACAATATCAGAGTGCCCCTTTTCAGCCTTAAGCGTCTGACAATGTTGAAGTTGGCCGATATTGACATGAAACATATTGATATCACCTCTAGACCCCATATTATTAGTGAGTTATTATACTTCTTACTTACTCATTATTTCCTGTGACAAGGTAGAATCTTTGTGAGATGGAATCATAGCTGCAATCAATAGCATAATCTACAGATACCAAACCAACATTGCGTATATCCCCATAATCACAAATCAAATCACCCTATTTTAACCCATGTTTAGCTATTCAAATTCATCTTTTTAGATCTCAACTTTGTTCGGCTTACCTCTAATGTGTGTAGAGAAAAGGTTTCTTGGTGAGTTAAACAGTATAAATACTCTGCATTGGGTCCAAAATAGCCTGCTTTGTTAACGGAAGAACCCGAGTTTACTACAGATATAAGTGCTTCTTCTTCATCGAATTCTGTAACATCGTAATGGTTGACAAGACCATCTGTAGAACAAGAAATCAATTGAGCAGGCAAAGTGGGATGGCATTGAATCTATAGAGATCCGCCATCAGCTCCTGGCTCTTGTTTAATCCCACACTTGTGTGAAGATATGTATATCTATAAATTTGTCTTTACCTCTGTCACATCATCTCCATGGGACTCAACAAACTTTGATAATAAACTTGCTTGACGAGAATCAAAAAATCCTATTTCAGCCTCCTCTGTACTAGAAACAAACTCTGTGCCTACAACTGCCATAGAGTCATTGCAGTTGATATCAAAGGCAGATAAAGGTCTATTGTCTAATATCTTTCCTGATCAGAGGGACTCTATTGTATGTTTATTATCTTACATTGGAATATCTGAACAGGACCTTCTCCTATTCTTAAATCCCACCGTGCGAGTGTTCCGTCTTCTGAAGCTGAAAACAAAAAGTTCTCATTTACTTGTTTCATCTTTGCTATTTTCTTTGTGTGAAAAGACAGTGTGTGGCCAAGTTGAAGGGTGTTCAAGTCGTAAACACGGATAAAGTGGTCCGAGGCAGAAGCTGCTACATATTTACTGTTCATTACGACGTCAAATACATAGTTGTCTCCCAGGCCTAGTTCAATACGTCTCACAGGTTGAAATGGAAGAAGAATATCAAAGCATGATTGTACATCAATGGCTGTCATTAGGCAGTAATAAGAGTAAAAATACAATGAAAGCTACAGCTACAACTATTTGTGCCTGTCATCCTTCTACACAGACAATCGGAAAGTGAAAATTATTTTTATTTATTTTTCGGTCTACAGTGTTTCTATTGAATTTGAGATAGGTCATTTTCAGATTATGATAAACTTATTCTTCAGGCCTACTGAACATTGGATTCTGCGTACCCTACATGATCCATTAAATCTGTTATGTACTATAATCCTTATTTATTCCTCTTTTGATATTGAATAATAGTATGCTGTTCTCAATATCAAGTGAACATTTATAAGAGAGGATACAATAAAAAGTGCATGGCAATTGAAAATAGTAAATGGGGCAAAAGTCTTCTTTTATATTCATACTTTTCTTAATAATATTATAACTTCATAAATTCATTAGCTAAAGACGTGGAATTTTCAATAGATAAGGATAAGAGTGTTGATAATACATAAAAGTGGTTTTATTGTAAGGTTATTTAGTAACCACTATCAGTTACTGACATCGATAACAGCCTGGCATATCTGCCCCATGTTGGCAATGAGGGTGTCTATTGCCTTTGATATTGTACCTCGTTCCAGCATTAGGGCAGTCAACAGCTTCTCCTTGGCAGAATATACCCTCTTGTTATTCCTAATGGTGTTCAGTTGAGCTTACAGAGGATATATTGGATTGAGATCAGGACTATGTAAGGACTAGTGAAAACTCATCACTACGCTATCTACTGCCTTCTAATTAAGTTGTTTTACTCATATAAGGTCTATCACTATCCTCCTGTAGGTTGTAAATGAATCCAAGGCTTAATAGAGATATATTTGTTTTCATGGCAGCAGGCCTCTCCCAAGACATCCACATACTTGTCAGAGTCTATTCTGTATAATAAAATAAGCAATCTCCCAACACATCCATTGATGAAGCAGTCCCATACCATCACACTGCCACCTCTACTAAGCTTGTCTCTTTGAAGTGTTTCACTATGCCTCTCACAGTCGAATCATGCACATTGAATATGAAAGATGTCTCAATCATGAAGAAGTTCAGGTCCAGCATCTAGTGGAGACTATATAGAAGATTCCCAATAATAGTATCTTTTTCAATCCATCTCCGGGGCTCTATAGCAGAAGAAAACTACAGATTCTCTTATAAAAATAACGGCCTCTTGAATAGCACAGTCACTCTACATACACTTTTAAACTTATCAACCGGCAGTATTTTTTATTAGTATTTATTTAATAAGCCCTTGTCATGACTTCACGCATTCTGTTGAATCGACTGCGCAAAGAACTAAGTAAATGACATGACAGTACTCATAGAGCATATCATTCTGATATACCGTTCCTTGCTCTTTTCTATCTAGCTGATTTAGAGAAGGATCCACCGCCTGGCATTGTGTGCTATCCTCTAGACGATGATATTACTCGGTTAGAGTCATGTAGGAACCGACCCTAGAAGAAGAATCGTTTGTGTATAGGTCTAACTTTCTATAATACCAGATATTAAAGGCCCACCTGATTCCCCTTATGAAAAAGGTCTATTCCAACTCGACATTAATATTCCTCACCAGTATCCATTCGATCCTCCCCAGATTCGCTTTAAAACACCCATTTATCACCCTAACATTGATGAAAGCGGGCGTATTTGTGCTGATATTCTTAAAAAAGGAGTATCGGGTGGCTGGAGACCTTCTCTTAACCTATCCACAACCCTCATTTCACTCTCTACTCTTATGGCCTATCCCAACCCAGAAGACCCACTTGATGCAGATATTGTAGGTAGTGCGGTTTGGTGTATTGATCAGTGATTGATATATATTTATTGGACAATTTTAGGCCCGAGAATTCAAGCTAAATTATGAATTGTTTACAAAAACAGCCTCGGAACACACTTTAAAGCATGCTGTTAATGGTGCACCCATAGATAGAAGAGGTATATCAAAAGATCAGTATACGAATAGTCAAAACATAAAATCTATCCCAACGACTGGGGATCAAGAGATACGGCAAATAGCTAGTCAGGATCCACAGCAACTAAATAGTCAGGGTTCATACCTATTAGACAGTCAGGATATGCAACCTCAGATAGTCACAACACAGCCCAGAAAAGGACTCTCGTTATCACATAAGAAGAGAAAGGAATTGACTTCCATTACAGACACACCTATTGTTTCTCATTTTTTATTGCATGAAAAGCCAGAGTCGGTTCAATCACTAGCACCAAAGCCAATGCTACTACCAGAATCAGTGTCAACACTAGAATCAATGCTAACACTATTGCCAGTGTCAGCACCAGAACCAGTGATAGAAACAATTCAAGCACCAGTGTCAGCACCAGAACCAGTAAAAGAGCTAGAACCAAAATCAATAACAGCGCCAACACCAAATCAAATACCAGAACAAGTGTCAACACTGAAACTAAAGCCAGTACCTGCATCAACACCAATATCAACACCAATATCAACACCAATGCCAAACCCAATGCCAAACCTTACAACAGGACTAGGACCAGGGCAAGGACCAGAGCAAATACTAAAGCCAGTGCCAACAATGCCTGTACAAGTACCAACAACAAAACAAACACTAGAACCTACACCAACAGAAAACCTAGCAACAGTACGGGCACTAGTGCCATTATTAACAGAGAACATCTTCGAACCTTCAAATGTAGATATAGACAAGCGATCTATTGAAAATAACCCACCTGTGACGGAACGTGTGTTAAAGAGGAGTAAGCTAAGTTTAAGCAAGAGTAAGAAAAACAGAGTTTAGGCCCCTTTTAGTCTACATTTAATCCACTCTTCTTTCTGTTAGTTTATAAATACTATAAATAAATAAAACTTGGGATTCTATTCCATTGCTGTACATTTATTTGTGCCTTTCAATAGCTTACACATCCAATATTATATATATATATATATATAAATATATATAAGAGAAATATACTCTCAATTCTCTTTATTTTTCTCTAATGTGATTAGAGGGCTTTAATCTATACATTGTAATTATTAAAAACTCCCATAAGTAGAGCACTAGGCCTAATGTGCGACTAGCAAATAAATGCTTATAAAGTAAACAATTATTAGCTTTATTTTATCAGCCATTAAATATTTGCAATGAACTGGTAGATAGAAGCCTTTAAAGAAAAGATATGACAAATCACACAGCAAGAATAAAAGTCTTTTTAATTGTTTCTATTTTTAATTGGCCTTTAAGCTACCTTGGAGGATTAGTTCGTATACCAGGGACTAAGACTATATCTTTTTATTCTCCAACAATAGGTTCTCTATTGACAGTATAGTTTCCATGGTGTTGATAGTTGTTTGGTGATACTAAAGACAAGGCGTCACCATCACACTGGCATCATTGAATGAAACTATAAGCAACATGTTCATATATTAGTTTGTTTCGAACTTTGCTACATTCATTAATGTTTTCCTTACCTTTTTTAGTGTTGCTTTAGGAACTTAGTATTGTTTATGTCAACAACACTTTTGACACTAAACTAGTATATTGTTTATTTTTTGTTCTCTTGACGGATAAATACATATTATTTTCAAGGTTTGATACTTTTACTTACTATATTTCTTTGTCGTTAGATCAAAGTTAATAACAAAGTTACTGCCTCTTATCTTTAGTTCAAAGGAAATATACTCAATTAAAGTGTAGTAATGCCTTGCTGCTGGTTCGTTCAACTTTCCACTTGTTTTATATTTCATATTACTACTACTAATATAATAGAACCAGAGATTGTTATTGATATAGATGAATAAATAAAATATATAGTTATGCTTATAAAAGAGATAATAGACACGGAGAAAACTGTTGTTTATATACCTAAGATTGTTTACATTATCTACTTTTATTTATGATGAATAGAGAAATAGATAATAAACTCAAGGGTATGTATGATTTTATATAATTATTGTAAACTATATTATAATTGTGAATATATCTATGGAATTCAGTCAGCCTTTTTTTATATAAAAAAAAGATATCATATATTTTTCATATTCTATGACTTTCTAATGCTATAGTCTATTCGTTCTAGTGATGTTTTTTCGAAGTCTAATTATTATTGCATATTATTAGTTTTGGGTGGATGTGTGTTCGGTCTTTGTAATAAGTTGAATGTCCTTTTTATCCATTCGTACATACACTATTTTCACTTATTATTCGAGTAGGAGGAGACTCTGACTGTGTTACCATCTTTTCTTTATTTGTTCGAAAATATTCAAATTTTAGGTATATATACTAGTTTAGTTTGTTATATACAACTCTATCATCTTTTCTTTCGCATCTAGGTGCTCTACCGTTCGAAACAAAAACCTGGTAACACCTTCCTCTGTACTGCTCCTGGACATGGGACCCTCGGGCTCTGGCAACGGACGCCATGAACATACCATGGAACCGATGGAAGAGAGTTTACTTGTGCCCTCCGTGGAACCTACTACTCAAGACGGTGAGGAAGATCCAGTTGGAACAGACTAATGCAACTCTGATCACACCAGACTGGCCGAGTGCAATAGGGTACCCCTTACTCAAGAATCTGACCAGGCAACCCCCATGGACGATCCCCAGGGAAGCAGTCCTGCCAGCACCAGGAGACGCAGCAGACATCCTCTCGAAAAACAAACACTGGAGTTTGATCGCTTGGGACATAAGAGCCAACGACTCTTAGCCTCGGGGTACCACGACGAAGCTATCCATATTCTCCTCCACCCAGATAGGCAGACCTCGCGAGGGCAGTACAAACCCATCCAACAAAAGTACATTACATGGGCGCAGGAACACTCCATCGATCCCTTTATTGCCAACCCAGTCCATATCATCAATTTTCTTGCGTTTGGTCGCAGTCACAACAACTGGTCTACCTCCACTTGTGCAACCTACAGATCAGCTATCCTAGACCTGTATGGCGAAGACAAGGCACTTATTGTCAACGATGCCCAGTACAAGGATTTCTTCACGGCATTGAACGAAACCACTGTGAGGTAGTTTAACAGGCCTGTCTACAACATCAAGCCCGTCTTGGACCAATTCTACGCTTGGGGTGAAAACCCACAATTATCTGTCCAAGCTCTGACACAAAAGTTGTGCTGACTACTAGCCATTACTGGTTTCCTACGTCCAGCAGACATTGAACGTATCAACCTCGACCATGTACAATTTACCAATGGACCAGATGCTTCGCTCAAGAATGTACAGCTGGTGGTGGATCGCCCCAAGGAAAAACGATTAGGTCAACCAATTGAACGATCGATACACATCAAACACCACCCAGATCCTCTCCTTTGCCCAGTATTGGCTCTACAACACTACATTGCCACAATTGCCACACAGCCCTGCCACCTGCCACATCCTGTCCGTCCTTCCAGGACAATAAACTACCTTGTCCGACACATCCGTGATCCTTCTCGTCCACTGAGTGCAGAACGAATTGGCAAATACATTAATGGTCTGACAGACCTTATACCTCGCTGCCAGTCTTCTCGCCCTCGCACTCGTGCTCTTGGTTCTTCTGCTGCTGCCCGCTTTGGTGTCCCTATCGACGACATCCTCACTCATGGTTCTTGGGCTTCTTCCTCGGTGTTTGACACCTTCTACAGGCTTTCTCGAGAGACAGCTACGGATTTCACATCGGTCACTCTGGGTTCTGGTTTTTCGCCCGGTAGGACTCTGGATACACAGTCAGAGTCTCCAACTCATGAAGAATAATAATATATCTGTTCGAGGCCGTAGGCCGAAGGACATACCTTATTATTCGAGTAGGAGGAGACTCTGACTGTCACCCACCCACCCTTCCCATTTGCACCTATCTGCGATGATAGAGTTGTATATAACAAATTAAACTAGTATATATACCTAAAATTTGAATATTTTCGAACAAATAAAGAAAAGATGGTAACACAGTCAGAGTCTCCTCCTACTCGAATAATAAGGTATGTCCTTCGGCCTACGGCCTCGGACAGATATATTATTATTGTCGCACTTTTGGAAAAAAAACTTGTCGTATTAACAAATTAAAAGATAGCGTATAAGTTGGATGCGACAAATGCGACATAAATTTTTTATTGTTAAAGAGGCTTCTCTTGTAAGCAATCCTCAAATCTGTCGACAGAGTATTTGCAAAATCCTCTGAGATCACCGAGAAGAACTTGGTTAGATGCATCGGCGATTATAGATGATAGCGTTTCTTCTTCTAAGAGTCTTTCTCTTTTCAATTTGCTTTTGCAAACAGACCAGAATTGCTCGATAGGATTCAACTCTGGTGAGTAAGGGGGGAGATAGACACACTTGTACCCACGGCCTTCAATGAAGCTTTTAATGTCTTCATTCATGTGGATAGGAGCTTTGTCCATAATCAAGTAATTATCCTTGAAAACATCTGAAAAATTATCCATGACATCCATTGTATCGCTCAATAAATTAGGATAGTGGCCAGTAACAGTGCCTTTGCTTTGTTTCTGGGAAGGCCCACTAGATCCAGTAGTTCTTCTCTTCTTTGAAGCAGGCAACATTCGAGGCCGTCTTACTTTTATGTTGACAAGGCCTTGAGCAGATGTTGCTCCCATGATAGTTGTTGTTTTGGCCCTCGTTCTTGGTACTTTTACTACTGCACGAGTACCTACTTTTGCTTGGTCAAAAGTACGCTTCATGTTGATGTGGAATGCCGCCTCATCTATGAAGACACAGTTGCTCATGTAGTCCACATCTGTCTCCATCTATTTTTATACCCACTCCTTTTGATTCTTGATCTTTTCAGGACTATTGCGGTCAACTGAATGAAAATGGGCTCTTTTTAGACTGATCTTACAATTTTTGGTGATAGAATTGTAGAGCTGTTTTCGATATCTCCAAATCATTAAAAGACGTTCTCAAACTCTCCTCCATTTGATCCAAGACTAAAGAGGGCTGATCGTCCAATAAATCGACCAAGAATCTTTTGTAGCTATCGTCCAGTAGTGCTGGTCTACCAACTGGCCTTCCACTACCTTCTTTTCTGGCAATGAATATCTGTGGATTCTGCTGATCGTTTGAATACCATCGCTGAGCAGTGCGTGGGTTGATTTGAAGTTTCAGTGCAGCAGCTCTGACGCTCATACCCCTTTCATAAATCAATACAAATAACTGCTCTTTCTCAGAATCTTTGTAATGCCTGTGGATGCCAGGAGCTCTGTTATTCTCTTCCTTATTGACATCTCTGTCTACGGATTGTTGTACAGTTTTTCTTTCTGGCTTCTCAGGTGGTTTGAGGTCAAGGCACATCCCGAAATTTGTAACCGTCTCAATGGGGTACGTCTCCTCGTCTACCTCCATCCCCACTACTGTAACGGCTATTCCCTCATCATTATAGAGATTTAATTGGCCGTCTTCGTGCACAATGTTATTCATTTTATTATTATTAAGAAAAGTAAAATATAAGAAAGCCTCAAGTACTTAGAATACGCCAGTTTTAAATTTTTTACTATGCCAATTTTTAATTAATTAATGCGACGTATTTTATCCTATTAGTACGCCAAGTTTTAATTTATTAATGCGACCTATTTTTCTCTAAAAGTGCGACACTAATAAGTGAAAATAGTGTACAAGAAGATTTTTAGGATATTGTCGGATAATCACTTTTCATAAATAGAAATATCGATTATCCCAGTCAATAAAAACACAGAATACCTAAATGGGACCACATGATAAAAGAAGAGTTAGTAGCAAGGCGTATATCTACACACCCAAAGATTCTTCTGACCTTTAGGCGGTGATATATTCTTCCTTTCACGTCTAAAAATTTCTTACATTTTATGGCTCTGTGTTTAAAATCAAAGGTTTGCAAGTATCTAAATAATTGTTTCCTTTTGTGGATAACTCAATATCAAATTGTATTATCAATAGAATATAGTGTTGATGAATAAAATTGTTTATTGTAATACTATAGATAATACTATAGTATACAGTCACAAGATTAGAAAGTATACAATTTTCATTTTTTGAAATCCTGAAAAAAAAACATACTTTACGGATAAAAAGACTGAGACCTTAAAACACATACTAATGACTTCAAATTCAACACAAAGTTAGTTTAACATATTGTTTATATTAATGTATATAAAAAGGTTTTTATTTAATATTTTGTTGAGCCACCTTTGGCATCAATGACTGTCTGGCAGCGATCCTTCATTGAGCCAACTAAACGTTCGGCAAGATCAACGTGGATATTTCCCCAAGCTTCTTCTAAAGCTGTCTTGAGCTCATCAATATTCTTTATACCGGCCCTCTTGTTATCAATAAGCCTATCAAGACAGCTCCAGAGATGTTTAATGGGGTTGAGATCAGAACTTTGGGCAGGCCAGTAATCAAAACGCCTGATTGCATATGTGTTTTTCCACTATGTTGTATGGCCACCTGTAGGACAGCTAGCCCCATCTTCTTGGAATATAAAGTCCTTATCCTCCTTCTCATTCAATTCAATGAACCATGGCAGAAATTCTTTTGCCAAAATGTTGACATATGTTCTGATTCACAGTGCCATCAACAAAGACCAAAGGCCCAAATCTACCAGATCAGAAACAGCTCCAGATCATTATGCTACCTTTCCCCCATTTGGTTGTAGGTATGATATGGGCAGCTTTATACCTCTCTTCTATCTTTCGAATCACTCTGGCTCCTCTCTGGTAACTCTCTACTTCAGACCGTGACCCATCAGACCCTACAACGCGTCTCCAGTCCTCAGGAGTCCAATTGACCCGTTCCTTGGCCCAGCAAAGTCTTTTCTTCATGTTTTCTTCAGATAACCTTGGCTTGTGTACTGAAAAGTAGGAACAAAACCCAATCTGATCTATATATCTGATGAATATTGCTCTACAGATGATTATCTCATGAGCCTTAAGTTCTAAATTTATGAAGTTATAGGAGGCAAATGGGTTGCCTCTTAGAATGGCCTCAAGTCGTCTGAGATCTCTCTCGTTTAGTTTTTTTGGTGCACTATAACTAGGCTTTGGTAGAGGTGTACCATTAGTCTTTATTCTACTAATGATCTTTTGGACAGTAGTCTTGCTAATGCCAATGACCTTTGAAATGGCACCCATCGAGTATTTTTCTTTTTTTAAGCCAGTAAACACCCCAGTACTCTCTTTCTTCAAGCTTATTATAAACTCTTGAGTTTCTAGTTGAGGATTCTGCGTTTGACATTTGAGATTGCTTAATGGAATGTGATTCTGTGATAAAAAGAATCATGTTTAAAAATGTATAAATTATGGGGTCGTACCGTTTCTAATGTTGTGACTGTATATCCCAGAAATCTTTGGGTGTGTAATATAAATTAGTCACTGAATTGTAGCCATGACCTCTTTTTCTTCATGTCAGCTATTCCCCAGCTTGAAACTATTCGTATTATCTTGTCAGCCACAGGTGTTGCTCAAATAGAATTTAACCGGCCTGAACGTTATAATGCACTTTCTAGACTAGTGTACAAAGTAGGATGTGTACAAAATAAAAGGGAAAGGTGTGTATATGTTTCTCATGTCGTGTCAGGAATGGTTAACTGCTATACGCTGGGCTGCTTCGTCTGAAGAGGTCAAGGTTACTGTGATGACAGGGAATGGAAAGTACTTTTCATCTGGACAAGAACTCTCAGCCTCTGAAGCTCGGCAGGGAGGAGAGGTTTTTTCTGCTGGTATAGAAACGACAAAGTAAGAGAGAGAAAAGGGGGAAAAGGAGTCGAGTATAATATAAAGAGAAAAAAAAGGGCAATCTCATGTATTCTCTCCTGTGTTATTGATACTTTGACTTGTATTGTGTGTATTTTTATAATAGAGCACTCGTGGATGAACTTATCAACTTCCCTAAGCTTATAATTGCAGCTATCAATGGTAGGCAGACGATAGCATAGTTTCTAGAATGGCTAAATGTTATGGGCTTAGGACCCGCCATTGGATTTGGTGCAACAAGCATTGCGTTGTGTGATGCTATTTATTCAGTGCCTCATGCTACATTTACAACACCCTTTATGAAACTAGGTGAGTAAAGTAGTGAGTTTGAATGAACAAAAGAAAGGTGACTAAGTAGTTGTTTTAATTCTATTACTACTGCTATTACTGCCATTGTACAAAAGGCTTTTGTGCAGAGGGATGTTCTACTGTTACATTTCCTAGATCAATGGGAATGGCCAGGGCCAATGAAATGCTATTGTTTGGACGTACTTGCACTGCTAAAGAGCTCGAGGAGTGCGGATTTATCTCTCGTATCCTACCTGCAGAAGGATTCAGAGAGAGTGTTTTGAAGATAGCAGAAGAATCTACCAAGTTTTCTATAGAAGCCATCAAAGTAACAAAGGATCTTGTTCATAGCAGAGATCGTCCATTGTTGCTTGAGGTCAATGCTATTGAGATGCAGAAACTTAAGGAGAGAATGTCAAGTGAAGATTGCTTACAAAGTGTTTTACGCTTTACGGGTAAGTGAAGTCATATTGTCTTACAGTCTATAAGCACACAAGCAAAAGACAATAGCTTACTTTACATGTGTGTAGAACAATCGCAAAAAAAGGTCAAGAAGCCCAGCAAACTCTGATGCAAAATGCAACCAATTCTAAAGAATAAAGAATAAACATAAGGATAGCTGTATTGTATATTTACTTTGTGCTAAAAAGACTAGTACCTTGTTTTCAATTGATTCTCTTTACATTTACATGTATTCCCATTTTGTTATTGAAAACAGTGCTTACTGCACCATTATCCTTGTGTCTATCCTTGTGTCTATTACTATCTATCTATTACTATCTATCTTCGTAGCAAAGTTCATTTCTTAGACAGCAAGAGAGTTATAGTTATGATAAACAGCCAGAGAAAAGATACAAACTCATATACATTCATGCCTACAAAAAGGAAAAGAAAATAAACAAGCAGACATACATATACATACATACACGGATCTCCACTAAACAAATGAATTCAAGACTTGGATATGTAGGTCTCCCTTTATTTTACTTATCTTTAACACAACCAGTCTTATAACTTTCTCTACATCTTCTTTTTCTCCCCCTTATCCTTACTCACAAATCAAGGCCACCATTCTCCTTTCTCTTGATTTTGCTTATAAAGGAGCCTTTTTCCTGCCTCTTGTTTTGCACCACCCCACTTGCACCAAATACTCTTCCTTTCTTTTGCTTTTCTTTGATTTCTTGATCCAATTGTATCCATTGATTCATCACTCTATAACATGAAGTTGGTCTTTTCTTTACTGTTTTCTACTCTCTTACTCAAGGCAGCCTTGGCTCAAACAGATGCAGGCTGTGCAGCTTCAGTTATGTAAGCCTCTCCTTGACTCTTTCCATCTACTTTTATATCACTCTTCACCCCTTTTTACATTGCATGCTTTGACATATTGCTAAGCATTTTGATTCTTGTAGTTTTAACCAATGCTTACAAAATCAAGACATTTACATTAAAACATGCTCTGGACAAGGTAGGTTTTTTTTTGTTCGTCTGCAATGTCTTTTTGTAGAAGAAATATCTCACTGTTGTCTTCATTCTTAGATTATGCATGTCTTTGCAAGGTAATTTCTTATCAGACATTGGGTGTTTTAAAACTGACATTCGCCATGTAGTGGCATACAACCAAGCTCTCTTGCTGGGATAACTGTGCAAATGACGTGACAAGAGGCTCTCAGGAAGGTTTAAAAATCACTTTCTGTTCCATTGCCACTCCGATCAATGCGTAGGTTACCTTTTCTTTCTGATCTGCAGTTGTAGGATGGAAAATCAAAAAGTCAAAAGAGACAATGAACACACTCTAATTCTACTTTCTATGCAGAACAAGCACTTCTCTTATTAGTCTTCAGAGTGCCAGTACAACTGCTACTTCTTTAGCACCCCCCTCACCATTGGGACTGTCGCCCAGTGCTTCTGCTGCTGCTGGAGGAGGACCTTTGGGCTCTCTTCATCCACAAAATAGCAGCAACCACTCTGCCTCCAGTCCGTCTTCTGCTGCATCTCTTATCAATGGACAGGTCTACGGATGGGCATTGGCAGGTGTTGCTACCTATTGGTTTCTGTAATTCTTGTTGGCCAATGACACATGAAAGTAAAACAAACTATCTTTACCTGCTTTCTTTCTTTCTTTGTGTTTACCACTATTTATTTATAGTTATCTATAAATATTTATAGATCTGACAAACCTGTCTGAATTTAAAATCATTTCTCTTTCTCTTTCTTTTCCTGTCTGTCTCTTTCTGTCACTGCTTCTCTTATTGTTTACCATCTAAATTAGGTTCATTTGTATCTCTTTCTTTTTATAGTGATATTGATACCAAAGCACCTTATTCTTTGTTGTTTTTTTCCATACAAATAAACAAAATAAAATTGAAACATGCCAAGCCAGTTCTAAAGCAGTCACACGTCTCTTCATTTTACTGTTTCCTCTTTTCTAATACCATGCAGCCTGTGTTTATTTAACCTTTTGAACTTTACTGTTTTTATTCATGGCAATAGTAACACCCATTTTCGGTCTATTAGCTTCTATTGATGAGTTTCTATTCTCTTGATAATGTATCTGCTGCCGTGGCTTTGTTGGTTCAAATGTGACATTAGGCCATGGACTGGTTTGTTTCTAATTCCAGGCTATCTTACCACAAAAATCTATTCATAGATCCATATGAAAATGATATTTATAGGTTGTATTTCCAAATTATATCATAATAGACGAGAGAAATGGAATAGAACGGAATAGAGTAAAGCAGAAGGCAGGTCTCATGTTGGCCACTATGGCTACTTGACCTCCATCTACCCTTTATCGCCTGCTTAAAAGCATAGCATAATAAAACGGCGCCTGAATGGGGCTATAGAATGTGAAAGATGACGATGAGAATAGATGCATTAGAAAACAAAGAAACTGTGCCTCATCTGTTCCCTTGCACAACACGCATACAATGTGATGAAGAATGCTTCTTTGGACAGACGCTCCTGTTTGAACAGAAACCTACCGTCATCCTCTGTTCATTTCTCTATTCTAATGTTAAGAATAGTCTACCTTGCAAAATAATAATAAGAATAGAAAGCTCATTTCTAAGGCAAAAGGGTAAGAGCATAAAAATAAACCAGAACAAAGGCTATTCTCGGCCCAATGGAGGACAAGACAGAATAAAAAGAGAAAAGAAGGGGTGAGGGGAGAAAGGTGATACATCTTTCATAGTACACTCCGCCCCAACCTTCCCCTCACTTGCTTACCCAAGTCCACCTAGTCCACCTAGTCCACTTAGTCACTCATCTTTATCTTACTTGGCACCCACTCAGTTCAAGAGTCAGTTACCCAATCAAACCAATCAAACAAGGCAGGCTCAAGCCAATCAAGCCAATCAAAGTACACTTCTCACTAATCAAAGCCTTTCTTTCTTTCTCCCTTTGTCCCTTAGTTATAAATTGTTACTTCATTATTGTTTATCTCCTTTCCTTTCTCTCTTACTTTCATATTAGATCACTTTCGACTGAACATTTCTTTGCTCTCTTCTCAGCACTCATGCGCTGTCTCAGTCTTTTACTTTCTAGCGCCCTTGTCTCGTTGACTTTGGCTGAACTCCAACGTATTCCTCTTTACAGACGATGGGACGACTCTCCCGGTATAAAAAGAGAGCCCATGATATACGACGATGGACTGGTAAATAATAAAGTTTTAATTTTCTCTTTTCTCCCTGTTCTTCACCAGTGAATTCTAATGTGTTATTTCTACTTTTTTTTTATTCTCTCCCTCATTATTTCATTCTATTGCCATGACTACCATGAATTACTATTGCCACTCATCATCATTGTTTATTATCACCATTGGCTACCATGACAACCTCTCTTCTTAGTTGGTTGCCAAGGTGGAAGTCGGTAAGTTTCTTTTTTTATTCTTTTTTTATTCTTTTTTCCCTTGTTCCCTTTTTTCTCTATTATTTACCACTTCGGTCTACTTCCGATATTCTAATTCCTTATTTATCTATATTCCAGGTACGCCTGCACAAGAGTTTTCTGTGCTGTTTGATACAAGTTCGTCCCTGGCTTGGGTACCCTCTACCAAGGTACATATATATCAATAGACTAGATATAAGAATATAAAAAATATAAACATATAAAAAATATAAACATAAAAAATATAAACATGTAAAAAATATAAAAAATATAAACATATAAACATATAAAGATGGAAATAGATGTATATATTCTGCTTTCATGTGGCCAAGACATTTACTCACTCTTTCTCTTATCTATCTATCTATCGGTACACATCTAGTGTCACAGCAGTTCATGCAAGCAGTTCTCAGACCATCCCTACGACACCAACAAGTCATCCACTGCCATGGATCTCCACAAAAAACAATCCATCAAATATGGCGGTGGCAAATGTATTGACGTCGAACTGTTTAGAGTAAGTCTCTTTTTATACATTGACTCATATGTTATTAGGATACTGTGTCTGTGGCCGGCCTCTCTGTTTCAAATCAATTACTGGGTGCTGCCTACAGTGTCACTAACATTGGCGATGATAAATACAGTACGTTTCATTCCATTGAAAAGAACAACTCCCCCCATACCCATAGCCCACACTCTAATGCATGCTCCATTTAGTCGGCTATCTTGGTCTCGGTGGATACAATGAAGATGGCTCTACCAATTTCCTAAACTCTACTGGTAAAACAGTGACAAGTGGCTCTCATGAAATCTCTTCTCGACAATGTAAGTCTAGGCCCTTTCCCCCTTCTCCCCCTTCTCCCCCTCCCCCTTTTCCTTTCCCCTTTTCCTTTCTCTAAGCAAGCAGGCCTACTTTCATTTGCTATCGAATATGCATAAACTAATTAAACCCATTCTGGCCATGGATCTTTTTATAGGGTATTACGGCTCGGCTGGTTACGCACAAAACGCCTACCAACAGGGTTATGGACAGCAATCACAGCAATTTGGCATGGTGGTCGGTGACTCTAGCGGATTCTACGGCAAACGATCAGAAAGCCCTCAAGGTGAATTCATTATTGGTGGCATCGATCACACACTTTACAAGGGTGAAATTGCCTTTCTTCCTTTACCCACCTGCAGCTTTGGAGACTCACCTTACTGGAAGACCGCTTTAAAGTGTGTCAAACTCGGCAATGCAGTAGACATTAAGCTCACACCAAAGTCCTTGGCCACTTTGAGCTCTGGTACCAAGTTCATGAGTGCTCCGACCAAACAAGCCAACTTACTGCACAAAGCCCTTGGGGCCGAGTATGATGACGCCACCTTCACGTACAAGCTCGATTGTGACCTGATCAAAGATTTACCTGATCTCACCTTCTCCTTTACTAACTACAAGGTCACCTTTCCCTCTTCTGTCTACACTGCCAAATCTAAAACCGGTGAATGTTATTCTCTTATTCGTCGTAACACCAACGAAAAGGACTGGATTCTCGGTACCTCTTTCTTGAACAACTTTTATCACATTTACGATCTCGGTAACAAACGCATTGGTCTTGCTATTCCCAGGGGTCAATGCAAGGCAAAGATCCATAAGACTGGCAGCAGAAGTCATAGCAGCAGTGACAGCAAGAACTAGATACAAAAACGGTCCTTTCTCTCACCTTTTCACTTTTTATTAGTAGTAGTATTCTTTTTTCTTCTTTTTTTTTCTATCATTTTCACACATAAACTTCTCTTCTCTCTTGCTCATAGCATCTCCTCACATTATCATACCACAACACACAGACATACACACCTCTCCATCAACTCCACGTTCTATTTCCTTATTCTCTAAAAACAATAACACCACCAAAAATATACATTTGCTTTTCATTGCATGTATTTCAGGATAAAACGCAAGCCAACTATAAAAAGAACCCATTGTGCTTTTCATCTATAAATAATCCATAAAATAACATATTGCAGGAACAAGACTACAAAAAAAAAGACTGTGCACATGAGTCGATCTTTCTTTTTCTTTCTTTGTTTTGCTCTCTTTCTCTTTAGCCCCATGACGACACATTAGAATCAATAACATGTCCTCATGTAGGTGAGGCAAATAACATTGGATAAGTGGAGTCTAGGAGTGGGGTATAGAACGATTGTCCTTCTATCCCTACCTCTACAGATGCGTGGCTATCTACAAATACATATAGAGTCGTGTAGATAGATGCATAACACACTTTGGTCAACAAGGTACCCTTTTACTGCTCAAAGAGTAGTAACCCAATGGAAGACTGGAGGTTAGGAGTGAACACCGGAAGGGTTGAACTGCAGTCAACACTCCGACATGAAAATAAAGTACAAAGAAGATGAAATAAGCTTAGTTCTATTTCCATGTTGCTATTTTGATAGTCACTACTAAAAAGAGGCATAAAAATAAGGGGGAGGAGATAGGAAGAGCAGGAAGCAAAAATAAAAAATAAAAATAAAAATAAAAATAAAAATAAAAATAAAAATAAAAATAAAAATAAAAAAGAAAAGTATAAATATGAATTTGTACATCGTTATCCCAGAATGGAGTTATCTCAAATTTCTTGCTATTGTAAAACGAGGTACGTTACGGATGAATTGTTACTGAATCACGTGATATATTCATTTAGCTAAACTTTATATCAATGGATTCTACGAGAGAAATTCTCGCCAATGATACGCCCATAGGCTCTTCTACCCAACTATAACTCTATCTATATTTATGTCTGTACATACACATCTGCATACACATACAAATGTATGGATGTGGATGCACACAAGTCAAAAATGAATCTTAACCTATTCCCCTTTGCAAGTCTATTGTACCCATTTGCACTCACCCTTCTCTCTCAGCCCTTTGCTTCAAGGGCATAGACCCCATTTCTATCTATGAAAGCATCCACCTTTTTATTCTCATCGTATGTACTTGTAGATAAATGTCTAGTGGATGAATGAAATAAAAACAATGCAATCAGCACTAAGAATAGCACTCACACAATGGACATCAACTTTGAGAGTCCCCTTTATCTGACTTGACGCTATAGAGCAGAGGGTACCCAAGTACAAACGTGTGCCTCGGGCTTTGCTTTGCTTAGTATAACTTTATCTTTACTTTTTTAAATGTTGATGTAATCCACACAAATAAAGAGAATAAATATGTACACAAAGATAGTCACTATTGTCATTGGGACTAACAAGGCCTATTCAAAAAGAGGCAGTCTATTTTCAATAACATCCATGGCACAACCTACCGGGGTGTAAAAGCCAACGGGTTTGTGTAAGAAAAAAGAAAAAGAGAGATAACTAAAGATGTAGAGTAGTCATCTGAATCTTCATGTCAAGACTATAGAATAGAGATCAAAACATCTGCTATTGTAGCTTAAAGATGTGTCAGGCACTTGATCCATGGAGGGTGATTGTTCTTCTCATAATGAATTAGAGTCTCATTCTATTCTCTCTCTCATGGAGCTTAGGATTAGGACTGTGACTAGCATAGAGTGTCTCCTTCCTACATTATGACAAGCATTGATGCTGATATTCTCTATAGAATTCAATCTCCTAGATTCAAATAAAACACAGCCATAAAAAATGGGTAGGAGTTATGGTGACACACAGCAATAAGAATAAACACATCTTGACATTTAAAAAATGACATTTATGTCACTTTATGTGAAACATAATTTGATGACCTTTTTTCTTTTTTTCTTTTCTTTTACAGCAGATGTGTTACTTTGAGGTTGGCTACAGAAATACATGGACTGAGTTGACACATCGTAAAGGGGCTATTCTTTCTTTATAGACCCTCTATACAATAGCTGGGTTGGTCTCCAAGCCTACTTTTATTAGTATTCCATTATTATCTCATTATTATCTCATTATTATTTTATATTAGAAAGAACAAAAATGATGGTTCTATTGGTTCTATTGTACCTTACTTAATCTTACGAGGCAATACTTGAGGAATTGGGATACAAATATAAAATCACAAACACCAATAGTTTTATTCTTCAACCTGTTCATACTATCATTGCGGGAAATTGAGTGTCAATCTCTAAACTTAAAAGCTTAAAAATGTCATTTTTATCAATGGAAAGAAAGAAAAAACCAGTCAATCCCATAAACCCGGTAAAATAATGAGTCTCATCTGTAGGTTCTATGGGTACAGTAAATCATGAAAGAGACATTTCATCAAGTAGAGTATGGACAGTTGAGAAAGAATAAGAAAGAATACAGAGAGATAAGGACCGAGTGGATATGACAAGGTGCTCTTTTGAGTGCATGTATCTGAGTACAATGCATGTTAAATAATAATAGCCAAAGGTCATCTGTAACAATTCATCAAAAGTATGTAGTTCAAAATATTCTATTTCACTGGGGATGTTGTATCCACCAGAACGTAGATCATCACAATGGATTTAGTGTCCATTTGGATATTTCTTATGCCTTGCAGTGGATATAAAAGGGATGATTTAATATGGGGGAGCATCTCTTTAATATCTATACATTCTATCACCTTTTCTTCTTTCACTATTGCAGCGCTGCCTTAATTCCATTTCTCTATCTCTGTCTCTTTCTGGCTAGCAGTGCTGTGATTTAAATAAACCAAAAGGTATACTGACAGAAAACAGTAATTTGACTAATAACTGTCATTTCTACCCCAATATCAGGCACCTATAGTTCATGTGAACATTGAGGAAAACTGTGTTGTTAGCTGTTCAAATATTTGTAAATCACCTAGTGAGTGAAATATACAGTCTTCTACAGAAACAATAGGAGAAGATCAGTGTCCAATAAAGGTCAATAATTCATGTAATTCATGTAATTTATTGTTTGGAAAAGTGTCTAAATGTATCAAAGACAACCATGATCACAGATAGCCAAACTACAAGTGTTACACGTACTTGGTAAGATTACATGAGTGTGTTTATTATTATCCTATTTACAGGTAGAGTCGCTATTTCAATGGCTCACTCTTTTTCGTAAAATAAAACCCTACTGTAAACTCAGCAGTAGTTTGAAGAAGAAATGACTACTCTTACTGCAGGAGTAGGTCAGCATAAGAGAACTCTTTGTTTATCCATGTTATGTAAAAATGGAACAAAAAGAAAGAGGTAAGAAATAGAATACCCTTGATAGGAAATGGTAAATTACGTAACCTGAAAACAGGTACTATCAGATGGTTACGTAATAAAGGGTAGACTATGGAATTAAGTATAGAACTTGATGACGAACCTGTTACTGGATGCCTAAATATATTTATCCAACAGTTTGACCACAGTGCTACTGTTTATTTTTCGTGTTATTTTCATTTTTCGTGTTATTTTCATTTTTATTTTTATTTTTATTTATCTTCTCATAAGGTTAAAGACTAAAGTAGGAAAATAACATACTTGTGTATCTTTTGTTACTGGACCATAGACTAATTCTACTCATCTTTTTCTTTTTTCTTAGTAGAAACAATTGAATAAAAATCAAGCAGAAAAGAACAAAGGATAGTAATGCATTTCCTATATCTTATGACGTAGAACATTCTATTCATAAACAAATCTACAATGAATAAGAATTTCCTATCAGATATAGGGAAGAAAAGAAAAGGGTAAGGCTTAGTGATCTCCTTAAGTTTTATTTTTAGATTGGCTACAGAGATGAGGCATCAAGTGAGTAGGATTGAATGGATTTTCTTCCTTGGTTCAACATGAAGATGGTTTCACTGTTAAAGAGTCTATAGCCATTGTAACACTAAATCAGCTCTTGTCACTGTTTGATGTTATGATTCTATTAGCATATGAATAACTCTTTTATTACACTGTGATTCCTTTCTTCTTTGTTAAGAAACAGCAGTTATAGATAAACCTTGCTATATTTAGATAAGTTGACTTGTCTTTCAATGGTAGGACAGGATGGAGTGATTAAAATGAAAAAAGGGGCAGAGAAAGCGTATACATATTTTTATGTAAAGGGTAACTTGACTCAAAATACTACAGATCAATTTAGAAAGTTCCAATCACAATATCATCATGAATAAAGATGCTCAATAAGAGATCTACATACTTTTATTACTTTTTACTTATAAAGCTATAAGGGTCTAGTATATTCAGTCAATGATATCCTTTACACACCAGGAGATCTTTAGGATATAAAAGGAAATAGTCAAACTACAATTGTTTAAAAATGACATTGATTTGAAAAGGAGGGAAAATAAATTAAGATGTATTCATGTTAGTTCTTAAATAAAGATTATTATGTAGATTTACCTGTAAATATCTGAATCCCAGAGGAAACCACCTTTGATATGGCGATATATAATATGAATACAAATATCCATTCTTTTCTACAGAATGGAACTGGTCGGTGGCGACCCTTTAAACACTCTTCTGTAATTGTATAGATATTCTTTGATGCTTTCACATCTCTGTTCCAAACAATTCCACAAACTTGGCAAGCGTGGATATTGTTGAAATTCACTAATATCTCAGTGAGGATATTTGTGATATAAGTGTGGCAGATCTTGAAAAGAAAAATAAAACAAAGTAACTGTTAGAAGAGCTTTTTGTATTTAGTGAGAGGTCAGTTATGTTTACTCTCGATGTTCGAAATTTATCAACATCAACCATAAGAAGATCTCCATCCTTTTGTCTCTTTTTTCAATGATTGATATAAAATTCTTGTCAAACCAACACAATGACCTTTAAATGTGGCAGCATCTTTTACCTTAATTCCTGTGCCATAAGCAACGACTGGCAGCTTGGTAGGATCGTACCCAAATCTTTTTAGGTGCCAATACCACTTTTCAATAATAAAATGATAGTAAAAATAATGAGTTCGAGATGTATTAATGCACTCTATGTGTGTAGTATTACCCTTGCACTGGCACCTTCTTCTTGCCTTTTTAACGGATTCACTGGGCTTATTAAAATAAAAGAATATACAATTGAAACTGACTAACATGTAAGACACAATAAACATACACAAACACTTACCAGATCACAACTGTTGGTTTATATGCCAAACAAAGACAAACAAGTTAAAGAGGGTAGAAGTTATGAAGAACAACAGACAGTGTAATTAGCAAGTATTAATATTTAAGCATCAGAGAACAAAACTAAATTTCACAAGTCATTTGCTTAATCAGAACTACCAAAGTAATGCAGACTACAACAACATCTAAAAAGAAAAAGAATTACTTAAAGAACAGTTGCCTAGTTACCCGTTGTGATCAAATTGTATATTGTGTTCCTGTTCATGTACCTTCTTTTATTTCCCTAGACCAGCCTTTGTATCAAAATTCTATTTTGTCTTCACTGCTAGAGACCCAAATATCTATACATTTATCTCTCTAGTGGTCCTGTTGATAACCACAGTGCCCTTTACTACAGAATAAAGGATATATTTTTACAAGGTTACATAGTATGGATTTTGAGGCTACTTTTATATATATCCTTTTAAGCTATAAGGATCAAAGCTATACGATAATATCTCAGTAAATTCAGAGACAGATTCATTTTTCTTGTCCTATGTATGTTTCAGGGAAGAGATAAACTTTATTTACAATAAAATCACTTTATTGAATTCTATGGCCTTGAAATACAGGACCAAGATTATACACACTGTGGGATAGGGCAGCCACCCTTCCCAGTCTGCTTGGATGTTCTATGAAGACCATGGTTATTGCTTGAGAATAACAGATTGGTCAAATTCATAGTAAAAGAAATGCCAAACTAATATAAGTGTAGCTGTCTACATCTTTAATAAAATAGACTTTAATCCAAACAGCTTTCTAGAGTATAAACAAGATAGGCTCTAAGGAATTGAGTAGCTGACTGTTTCTTGTTCTCGACTTGTTTTCTTTCTGTATTCTCACATTGGTGCCATTATTATTACAACTACCAGTTTTCCTTCTGTCACTCATCCTTCTCTTTTCTGTCAATCTCCGTATGAGTGACCAGCCTTACGAGGTCCTGTGTGTCTCTTGTCTCATAGCAACAGAATACTTTTGGGATATAAAAAGAAATACATGAACAATGAAATTATGTTATTTGTTTTGTTGGCTAATGTGTTTGAAAAGAACCTTTTCATTGTATGTCTGTCTTGGCATTGACTATGGACTGTGTAATTAAACACTATAGAGTTAGATAAAAGGAACAGGTAAACCTGACATTACAACTCAATCGCTGCATTTAATGTTTAACATGTGCTATCCATAAGCCCACAGTATAACAATCAAGTAATCGTCAAGATGAGCATAACTAAGCAAGGTAGTGTGATATTATTAACAAAGAGAAACAATAGAAGGAGGTGATAGACACCACCAAGGACTATTCTAGTGATAAAAAGGTAATCAATGTCTTCATCTGGGCTATGGCTTATTCTAATGTACAAGACACTCATTGTATTGTTATTAGGCAAGTAAAGACTCTTTCTCAAGTCAGTCCCAGGTGGTCTTCTTCCTTCTATACTGTCTAAGGTGTCTAGGCTGTCTAGGGTATACTCCTGAGCATAGTTATCTATCTCCCAAGGATAAAGCACAAAGCTTTTAGGTTGTGTATTGTATTGCTATGAGGGAATGTACTAAGGCATTAGCCATAGTCATACTATAGTATTAGCTATACTATTACAATAAACAATTTTATCCATCAACAGTATATTTTACTGATAATACAATTTGGTATTAAGGTATACTACAAAAGGAAACAATTATTTGAATACTTGCAAACCTTTGATTTTAAACACAGCTACATAAAAGGGCAAGTTTTATTACGTAACAGGTAATACTGTGCACCTTTAAAAGCCCGAAAAATCTCCTGGTGTGTAGTAGAAGAATTGGATCCCAAACAGGTCTATAGAGTCCACGGGCTACCATCATCAGCGGATTCTTGCCACGCACTAGACTAGTAATTTCACTTTGAAGACGTTCAAGATAAGCTACCTTTAATGGATATTTAGGAGGTTTGTGATCCCGTCCTATTCTTTGAGCATTTTGCCAGAGTACATTGCCACGTAGATTAATCCATCTGGCTTTAATTTGGGGTGCTTCAAGCTACGGGACAAGGCACCATAGGAGGGTGTCTTCAGGAAGGGTAGCTGCGCGCTCAACAAATTTGGCTTGCAGATAAAGGAAACGAGAGTATATGTTAGGGAGGGCAGCTAATAGGGCAACCTAGATCGTTCTAAACCTAGCAGTAGCAGATCTAGCGAGACAAAGTCTCAGACAAGCAGACTGATAGATTTGTAGCGGGCGGATGCCTAGTCTATTGACATTACAAATAGCCAACCCATACTCAAGGATAGGCTGAACAAAAACAGTATAAGCTCTTAGGGCTGCTGTAATCCCAAAGCCATACATGTTTACACCCATTTCTTTCAGCTTTTGCATTACTGCAATTGCCTTGACTTGTGAGTGTGAGAAAAATGCGTCTTGGTTAATACCTTGACGTGAAAAGAGGATACTAAGGTACTTGAAAGTATCACAGGTTGGAAGCTCGTTGCCATAGAGATAAAACGGCACATTGGCTGGGGCATTGAGTACTTCACATTTGGAGGGACTCTATTTGTAGCCAAGGAGGGTCGAGTGAATTTCGGCAAGTACCAGCATTCGATGTATATCTTCTGGTCAGCCCATAAGAGCCACATCATCAGCATACAACAAACAATTCACAGGAGCCCAAGTAACAGTGACATGGGACGGACTGTAAGAGGAATCTAACGACTCAGAAGAGTCATCCGAAACTGTAGAAGTAGGAAAAGGATTGTGAAGTGAATTCTGTAACTCGTTAAGCAATGCGTGAACAGTTGCCTGTGGGGAAGCAAAAGAAAAGGGTTTCGAGCACAGAGATTAATGGACCGTCCCATGGTAGGTGGGTACATATCAACCAGTATTGGGGATACCAAAGCAAACCTCAGGAAATGTGGAAGAGTATCAATGAAAATAGAATAAAAGAATGGAGAAAGAATACTACACTGTAAGACTACTCGTTTAGGTAAAATGTCCCGGGATGCTACATTTTTCAGAACCACATTCACCACAATGTCATCAAATAAGTTCTGTAGTAGCAAGAGCAACGGCTGAGACACGAAGGGCATCAGCGACTCCCATATGACAGAGCGTTCCACACTATCATATGCAGCTTTAATATCTAGGAAGACGACGACTGGAGTTTTGGATCTTGCTCTCTTGATCCTTGGGCAGCATACAACCCCATAAGTTCGTGGAGACAGAGGGCCTGGTCTAGAGTTCCACGACGAGCGTGAAATCCACCTTGAGCCATATCCAATGCAGGCATGGTCGAAAGGAGCTCCCCAACTATACATCTTTCTAAGAGCTTACGAAACACCGATGTCAAGCTAATAGGCCGATAGTTACTAGGATCATCCTGCTCTCCTTTGTTTTTGTAAATAGGTACCACCTGTGCTGTTCTCCAGGCCACAGGCGTCCACGACCATCTCCGACACAATGTGAAGATCTGATGTAACAGAGGCACTAGCACTCGAACTAGGGGTTTGAGCATTTCTGCTCTAATATGATCAATGCCTGGTGCTTTTCGATTTGGCATCTTTCGAATATCAGAGTGAATAAATTCTACGTCCCACGGGACTGGATTGTCTTGGAGAATAAACTCCTGACGCTCCTGTCTTTCCGTAGATCTGCCAAACACTCTCTCTAGGTGGTCAATCATGCAATTGGCAGCATGCTGAGGGCCCTCTGGAGATGAAAGGAAAATTGGCGAACGTCTCCACAGCTTCATTCCTTTCACAGCACTTGTCATCTCTGTTAAGCCCTTACGGACTTTATCACAAAATACATGCCAGGTTTGTCGTTGTGCTTGCCTTATAGCCTTTTTCAAAGCTAAACACGCTTCCTCATACAAACAGTGGGCTTCAATACGTTCAATATCATTGCCTAACCGTCGTCTATAACGATAAAGTTCTTGACGACGGTCAGCTAACTGTTGTAGATCAGCATTCCAGTAGCTTTTCTAAGCTTTTGGATGGGATTGTGCGCGCCCTACGCTATCATCCAGGGCCTTGTAGATTGACTCATTGAGTCTCTCAGCAATGTCCTCTATCTTAACAGAACACAACGGGGTTTTGTCTTCCAATATTTTTTTGGATCTCTCTTTGCAGTTCACCTGTGTTCTCTGAAAAACATCGCTTGTACTTGTCACAGACTGTTTGTTTGTTTGAACATTGCAGTCTCCAGAGATGAAGGACAGCTGTTTCTGTCGTGAGCGGTGGCATGAGCACCGACTGAAAGGACAGCTCACACAAGTGGTGGTCTGAACCTAACGTCAGATCGTCCCTAATGTGCAAGCACACTTCGGAGAAGTTGTAGCTTCTTGACAGGAACAGGTCAATAATGCTAGCAAACTGACGACCATCTACTAGAATTTGCTCATATGTAGGCAAGCCAAATGCCAACTCTGAGTTCCACAAGGTTAGATCCTGACGGCAGATCCAGTCTTCAAATCCCACATGTCTGTCGTTTATGCCATGATCTCCAGTCAGGCGGCCTAAACGTGTATTCAGGTCACCAAGGACGAGTGTGAAGTCGTCTATGGGTAGTGAATTCAACCTTCCCGCAGCCTCACTAGACGACAGCCTCGGAGGTAGGTACAGACCATGGAGTGTATATGGGCCAATTCTACAGGAGACCACAAAAAGATTAGTAATTGGTAAGGAATGTACATGGTAAGGAAACTCAGGACGAATAAAGAACGAGACTCCATCAAAACCTCGTCTAGCATCACCATGGGCTGTAGCATAGTTGTGTATTTGTATCCAGGGGCACCTCAACATTTGCATGTCTTTGGTCAGGAAAGTCTCTGTCACTAAAAGTATATCAATATCATTTTGCACACACACATTCAGAACGTTCACCAGTTTGGGCCTGATTCCACAAGCGTTCAATAGACCAATCTTCAGTCTATTCATAATTCTTGTTGGGTGTTCTGGGCGTCTCCCTCATCTTCTTCCATTGCTTAGCTCGATCCAAAATCCTGGATGGCTTCTTCTTCCAGGGTGGCGGGGCGGCTGGCAACTGGGGTCTTGGCCTTGAGATCCACTAGGAGTTTCTCGAAGGTAGTGGCAG
>JALLLS010000133.1:0-62236 GCA_025094145.1 Spinellus fusiger | reverse complement strand
CCCGTTGTGCTCTGTTAAGATGGAGGACTTTGCTGAGAGACTCAATGAGTCAATCTACAAGGCCCTGGATGATAGCGTAGGCGCGCACAATCCCATCCAAAGCTTGGAAAAGCTACTGGAATGCTGATCTACAACAGTTAGCTGACCGTCGTCAAGAACTTTATCGTTTTAGACGACGGGTAGGCAATGATATTGAACGCATTGAAGCCCACCGCTTGTATGAGGAAGCGTGTTAGCTTTGAAAAAGGCTATAAGGCAAGCACAACGACAAACCTGCATGTATTTGTGATAAAGTCCGTAAGGCTTAACAGAGATGACAAGTGCTGTGAAAGGAATGAGGCTGCGGAGACGTTCGCCAATTTCCCTGTCATCTCCAGAGGGCCCTCGGCATGCTGCCAATCGCATGATTGACCACCTAGAGAGAGTGTTTGGCGGATCTACGGAAAGACAGGAGCGTCAGGAGTTTACTCTCCAAGACAATCCAGTCCCATGGGACGTAGACTTTATTCACTCTGCTATTCGAAAGATGCCAAATCGAAAAGCACCAGGCATTGATCATATTAGAGCAGAAATGCTCAAACCCCTAGTTCGAGTGCTAGTGCCTCTGTTACATCAGATCTTCACATTGTGTTGGAGATGGTCGTGGACGCCTGTGGCCTGGAGAACAGCACAGGTGGTACCTATTTACAAAAACAAAGGAGAGCAGGATGACCCTAGTAACTATCGGCCTATTAGCTTGACATCGGTGTTTCGTAAGCTCTTAGAAAGATGTATAGCTGGGGAGCTCCTTTCGACCATGCCTGCATTGGACATGGCTCAAGGTGGATTTCGCGCTCGTCGTGGAACTCTAGACCAGGCCCTCTGTCTCCACGAACTTATGGGGTTGTACGCTGCCCAAGGATCAGGAGAGCAAGATCCAAAACCTCCAGTCGTCGTCTTCCTAGATATTAAAGCTGCATATGATAGTGTGGAACGCTCTGTCATATGGGAGTCGCTGATGCCTTTCGTGTCTCAGCCGTTGCTCTTGCTACTACAGAATTTGTTTGATGACATTGTGGTGAATGTGATTCTGAAAAATGTAGCATCCCGGGACATTTTGCCTAAACGAGGAGTCTTACAGGGTAGTATTCTTTCTCCATTCCTTTATTCTATTTTCATTGATACTCTTCCACGTTTCTTGAGGTTTGCTTCGGTATCCCCAATACTGGTTGGTATGCAACCACCTACCATGGGACGGTCCATTAATCTCTGTGCTCGAAATCCTTTCTCTTTTGCTTCCCCACAGGCAACTGTTCACGCATTGCTTGACGAGTTACAGAATTCCCTTCACAATCCTTTTCCTACTTCTACAGTTTCGGATGACTCTTCTGAGTCGTCAGATTCCTCTTACAGTCCGTCTCATGTCACTGTTACTTGGGCTCCTGTGAATTGTTTGTTGTATGCTGATGATGTGGCTCTTATGGGCTGCCCAGAAGATATACATCGAATGCTGGCACTTGCCGAAATTCACTCGACCCTCCTTGGTTACAAATGGAGTCCCTCCAAATGTGAAGTACTCAATACCCCGGCCAATGTGCCGTTTTACCTCTATGGCAACGAGCTTCCAACCTGTGATACTTTCAAGTACCTTGGTATCCCCTTTTCACGTCAAGGTATTAACCAAGACGTACTTTTCTCACACTCACAAGTCAAGGCAATTGCAGTAATGCAAAAGCTGAGAGGAATGGGTGTAAACATGTATGGCTTTGGGATTACAGCAGCCCTAAGAGCGTATACTGTTTTTGTTCGGCCTATCCTTGAGTATGGGTTGGCTATTTGTAATGTCAATAGACTAGGCATCCGCCCGCTACAAATCTGTCAGTCTGCTTGTCTGAGACTTTGTCTTGCTAGATCTGCTACTGCTAGGTTTGGAACGATCCAGGTTGCCCAATTAGCTGCCCTCCCTAACATATACTCTCGTTTTCTTTATCTGCAAGCCAAATTTGTTGAGCGCGCAGCTACCCTTCCTGAAGACACCCTCCTCTGGTGCCTTGTCCCGCAGCTTGAAGCACCCCAGAGTAAAGCCAGATGGATTAAGCTACGTGGCAATGTACTCTGGCAAAATGCTCAAAGAATAGGACGGGCTCACAACCCTCCTAAATATCCATTAAAAGTAGCTTATCTTGAACGTCTTCAAAGTGAAATTACTAGTCTAGTACGTGGCAAGAATCCGCTGGTGACGGTAGCCCGTGGACTATGTAGACCTGTTTGGGATCCAATTCTTCTACTACCGTGCACGCGCAAAGAAAGACATCGTCTACTAAAATGGAGGATTGCTTGGTTACCACCAACACCTTCAGTTCCTTGCCAATGTGGCCACCCATCTGCCAATCGGGACCACTTTCTCACTTGCACATTCGTTGACCATGAACGCTCCACGTTCTTGTTCTTCTTAGTTCCTGCACCACCACAAGACGTTCATCCAATTGACTATTGTCTAAATCTTCTGCCGCGCACGGTTAAGTCTTTTGTTAAATGGCGAGACCTTTGGCCCAGTTTGTTAATACTGCTGCAAGCCATTGATCGAGCCACGTCTACTCGAGACTTTAAGGTAGAGCCATCAGCTGGTAGCTTGCTCATTGAGGCTGCTGATGGGTGTGTTGAGCGGGAACGCCAACGCCGCCATAGAGTGCAAAGACTCCTGCAGCAACAGACGCTGTATCCTCACTTCTCATCCGATCTCTCCTCTAGCACCCATTCTTAACCCGTTTAGCAAAGCCAGAAGCTGCTAGTGTAGTTGCTGCATATATTTTCAGGATTGTCCGAGTTGCTCCAAGTATCCCTCGTTGGATTTCGAATCGCCACAGGATGACGGTTGTCTTTTTGGTGTCCTGGTTTCCTTGCTGACTTTATGGCCTTTTGGATGTCTATTCATAATTCTCATTTTACCATCATTTCCACTCATTTTCCATCATTTTTCCCTCATTGAGGTTTTATATTCTCTTTTCTTTCCGTCTCTTCTCTCTTTGCATTATTCTTTTCACTTATGTATTTGAAGTGTTTCAATGTTTATTCTTTTTTTTTCAAACGATCTCATAGGGTGGCTAAAATGCCCAATACGCGAATAGCAATCAACACCCATAAATAAAAATACTTTGAACTGTATATATATAACCCACTTATTGTATCATAAACATTACTATCTTTATATATTGAAACTATCACATCTCCATCTAATGAATTAATAAAGTTATTACAGTTCAAAGTGTTTTTTATTTTGTTTTTATTCTGGGTGTGATTTGCTAAACACCCAAAGATTTTCTGGCCTTTAAGCGGTGATATATCCTTCCCTTTACGTCCATCCTAAACTTTGCCCTCTTATGGAACTGTGTTTAAAATCAAAGGTTTGTAAGTATCTGTAATAAAGGGCACTGTGGTTATCAACAGGACTACTAGAGAGATGAATCTGTAGATATTGGGTCTCTAGCAGGGAAAAAGAAATGGAGTATTGGATACAAAGGCTGGTCTAGAGAAATCAAAGAGGGTACATGAACAGGAACACAACACACGATTTGAGCACAAAGGGTAACTAGGCAACTGTTCTTTAAGCAATTATTTTCTTTCTAGAATGTTGCTGTAGTCTACATTACTTTGGTAGTTATGATTAAACAAGTGACTTGTGAAGTTTCGTCTTGTTCTCTTATGTTCGGATATAAATACCTGCCAACAACACTGTCTGTTGTTATTCATAACCTCTACCCTCTTTAACTTGTTTGCCTTTGTCTGGCATATAAACCAACAGTTGTGATCTGGTGAGTGTTTGTGTATGTTTATTATGTCTGACATGTTAGTCAGTTTCTATTGTATATTCTTTTACTATAATAAACCCAGTGAATCTTTTACAAAGGCAAAGGCAAAGGCAAGAAGAAGGTGCCAGTGCAAGGGTAATACTACATACATAGAGAGTACATTAATACATCTCAAACTAATTCTTTTTTACTATTATTTTATTATTAAAAAGGGGTATTGGTACCTAAAAAGATTGGAGTATGATCCTGCCAAGCTGCCAGTTGTTGCTTATAGCACAGGAATAAAGGTAAAAGATGCTGCCAAGTTTAAAGGTCATTGTGTTGGTTTTCCAAGAATTTTATATCAATCATTGAAAAAGAGACAAAGAGATGGAGATCTTCTTATGGTTGATGTTGATGAGTTCTTTACATCGAGAGTAAACCTGATTGACCTCTTACCCAATATAAAAAGCTCTTCTAACAGTTACTCTTATTTTTGTTCTCAAGATCTGCCACACTTATAACACAAATATCCTCACCAAAGTATTAGTGAATTTCAACAGTATCCATGCTTGCCAAGATTATGGAATTGTTTGGAACAGAGATGTGAATGCATCAAAGAATATCTATACAATTGCAGAAGTGGTCTTAAAGGGTCACCACCGACCAGTTCCTTTCTGTAGAAAAGAATAGATATTTGTATTCATATTTTACTATATCACCATATCAAAGGTGGTTTCCTTCGGGATTCAGATATTTACAGGTAAATCTACATAATAATCTTTATTTAAGAACTAACATGAATACATCTTAATTTATTTCTGCTCCTTTTCAAATCTATGTGTCATTTTTAAACAATTGTATTTCGACTATTTCCTTTTATATCCTAAAGATCTCCTCGTGTGTACCTATTTTAGCAGTAATTATTGACTGCAATTAAACACTATAAATGTGATATCGTCTTAAGGGTTTTAAGCCAAAGGTATAAGTAACGGTATAAAGTGTAGTTAAACTCTGTTGTCTATTGAATGGAATTGATAAGTCTTTTATACTTTTTCTAATGGCTTTAGCTTTAGGGGTATACTATCCAAGTACTATGAACTATCGATGTCCCTTGATATTCAATAGAGTCCTCTTCTTAGTTTGGTAATAAATGAGTTATAATTCTCAAGAGAGTGATTCTTCCAAATATGGCAAAAAGTCTTCACGACACATCGTTCAAATTGTAGAATAAACTTTAGCTTCTCTTTAACACGCTTTACTACTAGTCTCACAGAGATATTACACTAGAAACGCGTCTTCTTAATGTCTTCTTCCTTTTCTTTGCCAGCACAGCTAAAGAACCACTACATTCTTGCACGTCACGGATATTCTTTGGCCAATGATGCTCATCTCATCTGTTCCAACCCAGACATAGCTATTCCCGAGACAGGAGGACCCTTAAACACAGGCTATGGTCTTCATGAACGCGGGAGACATCAAGTAAAACAGGTAATGTATGTCGAGGGAGGGGGTTTAAAGTCATAGCAATAACAATAACAATAGAAATAACAATAACAATAACAATACAGTCTGCCGATGAACTGGCTTGTCATTTAACACACAACAACGATCTGACTGAGAAAAGTATCCGCCTGTTCTGCTCTCCTTTCCTGAGAACACGTCAAACTGCCGCCATCTTTTATTCAGTTCTCCAAAAGGCAGCCGACTCAGTAGACATCACTTTACCTATTGCCAATGATGCCCTACGTGAACGGTGGTTTGGTGAATTCGACATGACCCACGACGATAACTACCAACAGTGTTGGCAGCCAGACGGTGAGCCTGGTCATGGAGAGCAGAGTCAGTATGGAATTGAAGCCCCCAGCAGTGTTGCTGAACGTGCAGTGCAATTCATTCTCCAAGAAATCGAGGGTAAGATGGAAGGACACATTGTTGTGCTTGTAGCCCATGGAGATATATGTCAGATGTTACAGGCCATTTTCCTTGGTAAGGAGGCATGGCAGCATAGAGAAATGGAGCACATGCACCCTGCTCAGTGGAGAGACATGACTGTACACAAGGAATAGTACCAATACATTAAATGTTTTTTTTATTGTACATCGCTAATGAGTGAATAAACATGAAAAAGTATATATGAAACAAACAAACAAACAAACAAATAAAAAAGAAGCAGAAACAAAAACTAATATAAAATACAGAGAAATAATTATACATTGCCTTGAAGGATACTTTCAATACAAGCATTAATAAAATCCTTCCTACCCGCCATGGACACCCCAAAGACATGCTGGAGTTCCTCGCGTACTTGCTTCTTGGTTAGTTTTGTCAAATCCGAAGCGTTAAGAATGATCTTGATTTGATACAAAATATCCTCATTTCTAATACCAGAATCATCACCCAATGTAAACCCATCGACTCTAAGAGATGGACTGCCACCACCCCATTCACAGGAGCTGCGTAGCGTGAGTGGATAGGCAGGAAGGGGGGCATTGGGATGAATGGGGTGATTAGGCTGCATGGGATGGATAGGATGGACTGTGGAGGCTACAGACCGACTGGAGGGCATCATAAGCACAACAGAAGGTGGATAGGCAGGAGTAGAAAAGGCGGGTGGCATTCGAGGGGTGGTGTAGACACTTGCACCTTCCATGCCATAGACAGATTCACCCAACGGACTTGGCTTGCTCTTGTAGGATGCCTGACTTCCACTGACTTGGGACATATGGTCACTCCAGTCTTCCTTCATCAATCTGCCTTCGTACTCACTCCATGCCATAGTAGGAATGGTGCTAGGATCAAATTCGCCCTCATCAGCCACCACCACTGCCTTGCCAGTCTCTCCTACTACAAGACGGGTATTTCCCCATGAAAAGTCATCAAAATGCCAGTAGGAATAGACAGGAATGTAGAATGAGAATACAGGAATAGCCAGAATAGATACTAGCATCCACATAATGTACTCCCATTGACGATTGACAATAAATAGAATGGCTTGAAGACCATACACACCAGCAATAGTAGCAATGGTAATCACAGGAAGAGTGTCTGTTGCAGTCGCCAACTGATAAATAAGATACCCAAGATAGCCCACAATGGCAGGCATGGCCAATGTGCTAATAAGATCAAGCAAGACAATAAATCGCATGGAAAAGCAGCAGAATCCACACAAGCGAGGCAGAAACACAAGCTCACCCAAATTGTGTACGGTGGAGTTGATCCATCGACGCCGTTGAGAGACAAGCACACTCCACAAGTCTGGTGCATTGGTTAAACATTGGGCATCGGGAGTGAATTTGGTTTTGAAGGTAGGAAAGTGCTTCAATAGCAAGGTAGTCAAGTAACGATCTTCACCCAAATGCAGGAGATTCTTCTGGTGTAGTGTATCGACATGGTTGATGCTATAGTCTGCAATGACTTCGTTACTGATAAACAGAGGCTTCTTGCCATCAATTGTACGCACTCTGTACATGGTGAAGCATCCAGGAAGACAACTCACAGTAGAAAACAGAGATTCAAAGGATTTAATCAGGTAGTGAGAGATAAAGTACTCATACACTTGTATCATTGTCACCCAAGTATCCTTTTCATTGGCAAGTCGGGTTTCTCCACAAATACCGAGAATCTTGGAATCATGCACCATGCTAGAGACAAGACTGTTCAGACCTGTAGGAAGGACTTCTGTATCTGCATCCACCATCAGTACATATTCATACAGAGTGGGAGGAACACCAATAACATTTTTCATCTGATGGTACATCTCAAGCTGAAGAGGTGTCATGGGGGCATCATGGTGAACACGGTTAAGGAACTGCATCAACACCAATTGAGAATCACGCTTGCCACGGTTGCCTGGCTTCTGTCGTTCGCTGGGCTTTCCGCACTTCACCACGACAATGTAAGGCACAACATGGCCTGCACACTCATATAATCCGGAATACACCTTCCCCATATTGTGTTGCTTCTGTCCTTCACCCACAGACACAAAAGACAGCGGATCAGGATCAACACTGGCATCTACACCAAGAATATCCAACACAATACGAGGCGTAGGTTGATCGTTTCCACTACCAATGATCATGCCATCACAGATAATACACAGCAACTTGCGCTTATCGTCGTATTTAAGACAGGCAATCGACTCAATGGTCTTTCTTAACGATTCCTCGTCTTCTGTATAGCAAGTAATTTGGCAGATAACAAATCTGTCGTGTTCTTCGGGTGCTCGTTTCGCACCAAATCGCAAGGCAGCAATGAACTTGAACACAATCACACTGGCCAATAAGCAAGTAATGATCAGCAAGAGATAGGTAGAAAACAGACATTTCGCAGAGTTACGTGTGTCAACCACTCCCACAAAGAACAAGTTGCGCAGACAGGCACGCATACGGTACTTTGTATCCGAGTCGAGAGGAAGAGCATTGAAATCCTTGGTGATATCAGAACCACTCTTTTGTCGAAAGAGTTCGACAAGCATTGGACTCAGGAATTCAGTATTGATATTTGTGGGGATAGGCTCTCCCTTGGGCACAGACACAAATCTTCCGTTCTTTGTATAGACACTGATATCATAAATGCGGTCGTCAAGAATAGCCCATGTCCGTGTGGATTGCATCCCATTGACCATCTGAGGAGTGATGGCCTGGTCACGAATAGCCTTGGGTTCAATCCCCATGTTGCCCTTTTTATAGAACTTTCGAAGGTAAGTCATCTGGTTATAATACCAGTTGGGTAAGTATCTCCCACTTGAATAGCGGAAATCGTGGTAATGTGCATTGCTGTCGGTGAGATTGAGCTGGTAGTCAAGAGAGATAAAGGGGGACACTTCACCCTCCACACCCTCACACAGATCAGACACCTGTACAGGAAAGAGCTGGCTGGCATCTGTGCCTGCATACGACAGCACAGATGCCATGGGGATGATGTCCATAGGAAAGTGGTGAGGAGCAAAACTAGACAGGTCAAACACTTCACCACGAATGGAAATGTAGCCATCCTTGGCACTGGCATGGCTCTGGAGCTCAGAAGCAGAGTACACATGTTGCTTTGGACAGACAATCTCACTGAAGAAGACCAGGAACCAAATGACAAAAGCAGAAAGAAAAAAGATGATGGTGCACAAAGCCACCTTTTCACGCCAAGCAAGACGGACATCCTTGCGCTTCATTCTGCCACACCACGTCAATGCAAAACTAGGAATCCACCATGTCACTGCCCATACAAAGCATAGCCATTGTTTACGGCTGGTGGACATCTTTCGTCTGTCTTCATCTTTTTCTATTGTCTCTGGTTCACCATAGGGTCCTCTCTTTTCATTGACAAAGGAGTCTGCCCGTGTGTTGGAGTCTGAGTAGTAGGATTCTTCGTGGTATCGGCTGCTAGAGTTGTCTTGTTGGTAATAGTCGTCTTCAGAGTCGTAGGAGACTTGGTCATCGTGGCGAAAAGGAACAGGAAGAGGCAGGCCTGCTGCCTTGGCTACTGAGTGCAGAGAGGGCAATTCTTCTAATCCATTGGCATCCTGGGTGTGTACCTGGGTGTGTACCTGTGCTTGTGCTTGTGCTTGTGCTTGTGCTTGTGCTTGTGCTTGTACCTGTGCCTGTGCTTGTACCTCTCTCTTACTGTTTTGTTGTTCTCTCTTTTCAATCCCACGTATGTGGTCTTCTAATGTGCGCCATGCCATGGAACACAGAAATACCTAACGATCAATATCTCTGTTTTGCATTTTGTATTGACTCACTTTACTGGGCCCCACTGCCATGTCTTGCTCCTTCCATGCCATCGTATCTGCCATAGACATGCACAGGGCACGGGGAGAACGTGTTGTATCCAGCCCATAATCACTCAACAACTGTGCATACCTCTCCAGAAACTCTTCATGGGAATATACCTGCGTATAATCCGTCTTTGCCTTTTTTGCTACTTCCGACAATCCATACGCCTCACACTGTGCGGTGACCCGCTTCACATCAAACTGAGTATGACTTGCATTCTCATTGGGCCGTAGACAGTACACTGTCCACAGTTTGGTATTTTCAAGGGCATCCACCAACTCATCCATGGCGACTTGCAGCTGACCCAGCACAGTGCTTGACTTTCCATCCTGCACAGAGGCCCTTTTCGAAGGCTGTCGAGTGGGTTTGGCCGACTGCTGGGCTCCTACCATAGCCTCCTGGTTGCGAGGATGCATTTCTGTAGAGATGCTCTGATCCTGGAACAAATCCACCATGAACGGATTCCACGAAGAACTCATGTCGGGGCCTCCCTTGAAGAGTGTGACGAAATCAACCGAGATCTTTCCTGTATTCTCACTCAGGAACCCAGAAGGATCATAGATGACCTGTCCTGTAGAGTGCTGTATGGCAAACTGGCGGACACGGGTGTCGGGTGTCTTTGCACTAAAGCACAGGTGGTGACTATTGTATTTGATCATGGTCTCGACAAGATGACTGTCTGTCAATGTACGTCTCCCTCTTTCAGCTGCTTCTGTCATACTGTTGATGACAGCACATAGGCCCTTGCTGGGTCGGGTGAGCAAGGACATGCAATCGGACGACGGGCCCACCGAAAGTGTGGAGGGTGGGATGTCGGCCTGATAAGCCATGGCCATGGGAGACGTATCAAGATAATTTGCAAGAAAGTGGTGGATCCGCTCTCCTACAAGATTCACACAAAATGTATCGAATTTACTGGCTGTACGCGCATTCATCTGTGGACTGGGGAAATTTAAAATGCCAATGACACTGCTAAACCTCTCTGTGCACACCTTAGTGTTGATTCGCTCAACAATCCACGACACCAGCAACGAGTACAATACCCTCACCAGCTCGTCTCTTTGGCCTGCTGCCTGCTGTGCATTCAGAATTAGTGTAGTGACATCCTTTCGAATCATGGTGGTTTTAAAGACAAGGACGTTCTCCAGTGCACGTGAGTCCAATCCCAGCATCGCAGACACGCGTTCCAATGTCTCGGTGTTCTTTACAAAGGCAGCTTCCTGGTCCATGGCGCCTGCTGAATCCACAAACACAAGGTTGCCAAGATGTAACAGGCCAGCAAGCAGCTGCATGATCTGGCCAATCTGCTCCTTTCTGCACCCACACAGTCTGAGGGCGTCTTTGAGATGGCTGTAGTCCTGGGAGGAGGTCTGCCATCGTGTGGGGGTAGGCAGGTACACAAACTCAGTGTCCAGTCCCAGGTGGGTGACTTCTTCTGCAGAGGCGCCGGCCATGAGCTGGTAAAAGACATGGAAGTTGCCTTCGTAGCCACTGGCATGGAGGCTGCTGGTCACACGGGACTTTTCCAACACATAGTGGAGGATCTTTTGTCCCACCATCCGACCCCGCTCATTGAATTGTAATTCTGTAAACACACCCAATTTGGAAGCCCTAGGGTTTTGAAGGGTACGACAACTTCCAAATGCCTCTAGCACTTTAAGGGTCTGTTGGATTTGTCCGTGGAGTTTGGATTCTTTGCGATGGCTGCTTAGTCGGACAAGGTGTCGAACCATGAGCGCCTGCATTTCTGTCTTGCCGCTTCCTGACTCACCACTGTAGGATGGATGAGTGGTTTATTTCTTTCTTTCTTTCTTTGTTCTTTGTTTTCATTATTCCATTCTAATCCTGTTCCATTCTAACTCTAGATAACACAGAGAATACAGTTCATTGTCCAACTCACCTTACAATCATTGTCTGGTCTGTGCCTGTGCGTCTGAGATGGAAATAGGCCTGATTGACAAGCGCAAACAGGTGAGGGTCCAATGCCAACGTGTGACTGGAGGCCCTCGGACCTGTTTCCTTGTAGGCAGCAACATAATCCAGACTGGTGGGATCATCGTTGAGAGGGACCTCTTGGCATGGGTTCAAAAACACCAACCGAGCATCCCCAAGACGTGTGTAGATGCGATTCTCCTCAAACCGGGCTCGTAGACAGGCGACAATGGAGTCTGGAGTGAGGGAGGGGAGGGTGGTGAGATCAGATCGACTGATGTCGGAGGGAGGATGCTGCTTCTGTTTGCCCATCAATAGAAGCACAGGTGCATGTACAATAAGATACTAAGAAATAGAAGAATAGAATAGAATAGAAAAATAGAATAGAAAAATAAAGAAGAGGAAGAAGAGGAAGAAGAAGAGGAAGATGGAATTAAAAAGAAGTAAATATAAAAGAAAAAGGAAATGGAAAAATGGCTATTTTTTAGTACCAAAGAAAGAGAGAAAAAATGGCTGTGTGTGTGTGTGTGTGGATCCATCTCTTCTTTTTTTTCTTTCTTCTTCTCTGGTTTACCACCTGTTCATAACCTGATTGGATAGAGGAATGGGGAGTCGCGAAGTAACAGGCTTATAAATAGTAGGAGACACGAACAAGATGAAAGAAAAAGAAAACTTTGTTACTGGTATGGTGATATTCCGACATTGACGGGCAAGAATAGAAAAGAAAACCATTCATGTTGGTTTGATTGTACATTGTAAAGTCTGGTTTTAAAGGGAGAAAACATATTAGGATGTTATTGGTAACAGTAGTATTAATAGTAATATTTAATAAGAGATCCATGGCAGTGATTCAAGTTTTATCATGAACATAGTGATAATGATGATGGTGACCATGGTGATAATACTACTAATACTAAATAATAAATAATAAATAATAAATAGTACTAATACTAATACTAATACTAAATAATAAATAATAAATAATAAATAATAAATAGTACTAATACTAATACTAATACTAATACTAATACTAATACTAATACTAATACTAATACCAATACCAATAATAATAATAATAATAATAATAATAATAATAATAATAACACCATCACTACAATAAAATCAGCACAATAAAATCAGAGTAGGACAGTAATATAGATCCAATACAAGTTTATTTGATAGAATGAACAAAAGGTGCTGGTAACTGGGAACAGACTTGAGAGTGGCAATGATTAGAAACAGGTACAAGAGGGTAATGGTGGTGATGATGATGATGATGGTGATGGTGCTTTTTACAGCTGTGGGTGCTATTTGATGCACTGGTATGGACCCTGCGTGTTTCTTTCTCTCTGTCCACCCGAGTCAGTGCATGTTGACATACACGAGAACTTGAGTGGGCATAAGACGCACAACAATGGACAGGGCGGCATGTAGGAGGGTGGTGTCGATGATGACACCCATGAGGGGCGGGTGCTGAACGATTCTTTTGATCAGTAGTTGGTTCTGCTTCTTGGCGATCCAATGGCATGTCCAATGGATCTGGCAGGGTGTTATCATCCCTACCAGTGCGTGATAGTGCTGATAAATCAGGCACAGAGTAATGGGATTTGTGTAGGCGCATTCCTCCCAACTCTTGTCGGATGCTTGTAGGAAGAGCAGACAGTCTGCACAGTGACTGTGGTTGAGTGAGTAAAGGCACAGTGTGTGGTTCAGTAGGATGCTCACAGGACTGTACAGAACCATGCTCTGTAGAGATCTCAGTCGACAGTGCATTGGACACTGCATTGGATGGTTTATGGGACATCTCAGTAGATATTTCGGTTGTGTCTTTACTAGAAAGGTCACTGGTATGTTCTCTGATGTGTTCCCTAGGATGTTCAGCTGGGTCTTCACTGATATGTGTGGCGTGGAGAACAGGACTAGGATGGTGTGTGTTACTATGAATACCACATTCAGATGTGTTGCTATGACCAGAGACAGTATGCTTGGGTGCAGGAGGGTTCCACTCAGGGGGAGTGAGTGGCAGTTTCTTTGTCTGAAGAGAGGCCGAGTGCTTCTTGTTCGTCAAGAGTGGCTTAACATGAGCAAGCGGGGGTAAAGGGGTATTTTCACCCGTAATGGGCGTAGGATTAGGTGGGGGCGGTGTAGGCAGCGGCTCAGAAGGCTCAAAGTTCACCAGAGGATGCTGACCATTGCTATGCATGTCTTGATGTGTTGATGGATAAGCAGATTTAGAACGGTGGAGTTTGGAGTGGTTCATCAGTAGTTCTGAAGAGTGGAGTCTATCTTTGTATAGAGCATGTCCATTGACCATGGGACGAATGGGAAGAATATCAGACTAAAGCACATTTGGATATACAAATATATTTATATCAGTAAGAACAGCTCCATCTCATCTCATCTCATCTCATCTCATCTATCAAAACACACACCTGGATCTGGAGTTGCGGCTGACGATACATGTCCATGGGAATAGAAGGGGATTGGATCAAATGATTTTGCTGTAAAGGCAGTCTTCCAAATGATTTTGAATGAGAGAGAGCAGAGCGTGCATAGACTGGTGGTTCAGCCATATGATAAAGATTAGGCATGGATGGAGAAGAGCCATGAAGCTCCAAAGAGGGATGTACAGTCAGTCTATATTCCTGACGGTGTCTTTCTTTCATTCGATCCATAAGCACTTTTGAGTTCATAGGAGGGGCCTGGAGAACCTGAGGAAGTTGCTGGGAAAGTTGCTGAGGATACTGTGGGTAATGTCCTGACATTGACACTGATATTGGCATGGAAGAATGCTTGGACTTTACTTTATCAAATGTCTTTTTTTTCTGGGACATTATGGGCCTTATGTTCTGACCATCTTCATTGTCAGAGGCGTCAGAATCCAATATATCATTCTTTACAAGGGGTTTCTGGGGTGCTTTGAGTGGAAGTGCCTTTGATGGATTGAGGGAGGGAAGAATAGGAGGTTGGCTAGGAGGCGGGCGGCTTGGAGAAGACACTCTGGGACTAGGGCTACGATGATCAGCTACAGAGGTCACTGGAGCTGCAGGGAGCTTTACAGGTACAGGTACCACGTCAAGCACTGTGAGGAGGACAAGACCAAGAAAGAGCAAGAACAGAAAAAGAAAAACATTGATATCTCACATGGCGATATTTTTGTACAAAAGGACCTTACCTGCTGTAGGTGATAACTCTTTCCAAATATCATCCATTAGACTGTAGCTGGACTCTCTCTTCTCCCTCTGACTTGACATGAATGTATCAGCAATGGGGGATCGAATGGACACTGGAGTGACTTGTTCAGAGGAAGGAAGACGAAGAAGAGGAGAAGAAGGAGGAGAAGACGACTGTGACCGTGACTCTATCGATGCATCCTTCTTATTGCGCTTAACAAAGCTTAGCAGACCCATGGGATGGCCAAAGAGAATAAAACTTGGAAGATGAAGAGAATATATAGGAGAGCAGTAACTTATATATAAATACTCAAGTCAAGACAATTTGAATTAGCAAGTTACCCAGCTAAGCACTCCTGATTACAGCATTGTTACAGCATTGCCCAAGATGATCAACACTTCCATGTACTTGCTGTGTTTATGCACTTGTTGCCTCTCTAGTGGCGGCTGTTGGCGAAAACCCCACTCGATGGGTAGGGTGCAGAAATGGGTGCATTGAGTCGGTACTAGGCTAATGTATCCACCCAATAGTGTCTTTCTTATGTCTCTTTACACAAAGCAAAACATTAGCATGTTTGTGTAATAAGCTGATCATTGGCCTAGTTGTGTCATTCTACTGTGCCATGCCTGTACTATGTAAACTAGTGTTTGGTCGATCTTCTCATCATACGCTTGTGCTGCGTTGTACTCGTACGCAGGGACGCTTGGATTTCTCTCTCTCTAAATCACTCTAAATCACTCTAAATCACTCTCTTTTCTTTCTAACTCTCTCACTCACTCTCTCTCTTTCTTACTCTCTTTTACATATATAAATATACCTACATTACATGTATACATTACATACAGATGCAGCCACAAATAGAACACATGCATCCCATGAATAGATTCTACCCAACCACACTCTATCCTACCATCGAGCGTACTTCAAGGGAGAGGATGAGAGAATGAAGAATAGACTGGTGGCAAAGTGCATGTGTTTAATGAATACTCTTGCTTAGAACATCTTATCCTAGTCCCTGCCTAATGTTGCATTGTTTCATATGCAATGAACTTATCTTTTCCCCTTGAAGTAACTGCGCACCCCCTCAAGTCTTCCCTTCTCCTTGACCAGGCAGCATTAAATCAGATGTAGATGCCTTTTATTTGCACAAAACCAAAAAGTCTAATCTGACTCTTCTTCTTCAGACGCATTCTCCAGCCATTCCAAGAAAGGTTTGGCAGCTTTCTTGATCTCCTTGGACACCTCCTTGTCAACATAGCGCTTTGAGGGCTTCTCTCCCCATTTGATAAACACATCATCCTCAAGAATATCAGCCTTATAGAGGGCCATCAAGATATTGGGCATTTTCTTCAGCAGAGCCTCTTTGTGTTCATTGCCCACCAGTCTCTCAATACCACCCAACACTGCCTTTTGGTGCTTCTCATCTTGCTTCACAAACTTATGAAGGAGCTTAGTACGCTTAGGAATCTGAGTTACCATATTCTCATCGAATATACACTGAATAAGCACTTGTACTGCCTTGTACTTTCCAAAGACACCCAACTCCTCTGCCTTGGCGACAATGTCATCGTCACTGGGACTACCACTGTCGAGCCACTCACCAAATTGTTCGTACTTGTTCTCACCCTCCTCCTCATCATCCACACCAAAGGAAGATGACTTGACATTGAGCTCCTTCATACGCTGAGCTACAGCAGCATCACTTGTGTCCTCAGACCAGCCCTCCTGGGCCAATTTGCTCTCCAACTTCAGACCAGCAGCCTCTTTGTTGATGCGCTGGGTAATAAGATCATCGTCTGAACCCTGGTCCTCATCGTCCTGTGCTCCAGACTCTCCCATGCCATGCTCATTGGCACCATTGGCCTGTGCTGTGGCTGCCATGCGCTGTTTTCGCTGCTTCTTCACAGCAACCTCTGGGGGGTTCTTGAGAATAAAGGTGGCCAGCTTGTGGCGCATGTCTGCCATGTTTCTAGCACCACATGCTTTACAGTCCATCCAAATATCGTTGCCTTTGATAATCTACAGGTCCATGTCATGTTGTTAAGGATGAGGGTTTTTTTTTCTCTTTTTTTTCTTCTTCTCTTTTTCTTGCTCTAGACTACCTACAATGTCAGTCTCAGGATTAAGACATGAAGAACACAACACATATTTGGAAATAAACCCGTCCAAAATCTGCTGTAGTCGTTCAGCTTCATGTTCTCCTGTCACAATATAACGCTCATTTTTGTCATCGCAGGTAATTTGAGCTCCGAGGACACAGCCAAAGAACTTGGTAGGGTCTAGAAAATACAAGTCACTCTACTTTCTTTTCCTCCAATGCCCTGTGCACTTACAAGAAGAAGGGCGTGAAAGCGCACGTGCAATGTCTGTCATATTAGGTATGACTGTCTTGATACCGTTGCCTTTACCCTCCACCTTATTCCCTTGTTAGTCAGTCTGTGGGTAGGTGAAGGGGAGGGAGGGGGAGGGGGAGGGGGAGGGGGAGGGGGAGAATGTTTGGAGCAGAAGAGAGCAAAAGAGAGAGAGAGAGAGAAGAAGAAAAGGTGCTCTTGTACCTTTGCTATAAGGCGAGGCATTTTGTAGCGGTAAAAAGAATCCTTAACATCGCGGCGAACGTTAATAGCAGACATTATGGAATAGAAATAAAAGAAAAGCCTACAACAAACAGTGCTACCCACCTCATAACATTAGCATTTGACCATATGCAGTCACATAACATTGGTATCTGTCCACCCACTCGTAATATTGGACCTTAGACAGTCACACCACACTACAAGCTGTAAATAAGCCATGTTAAGGAAATTCATTTCCAACACACCACTGGCCAATCAGATCCTATAGAGTCCCCAAGGTATGTGGAACCGTCATGCCTGTAAAGAGTGAATGCATCCTCGAGCTAGTGATGGGTGTAGAATAGCCAATAGAATAATTGTCATTTATAAATATAAAAAGAGACATGTCCATGGTATAAAATCAACCCATCTCCTTTCTCTCTTTCTCTCTTTCTAGAGATGCTTATACAAGTCTATTTGTGAATGTGCTTGAATGTGTTGTTCTCCATTCCTAATAGCAATACGCTCTTTTATTCTCTCTTGTAGGCGCAATGCAACTGGGTGGGCTTGTATTAGCAGGCAGACTTTTTTGTAGAGATTTATTGAGATGAAATGTATTCATTCTATAAATTATATTTATGTAGAATAAGAAAAGAAAGACAAGGACTGTTGAACATCTTAACAAGAACAAATGGATTGACTCTGTCTTTCTTTTGTTTACACTTTCTTGTATGCCATCTGTCTTTGATCTCTTCTAGAATACCATTTTCATCATTTCATCAATAAGAAAAAGTCAAATAATAAACTAGTTTTATTGTATTGCTGTGTTATTAAAAGAACAAGATATAATTCTACACATAGCCATCGATTAGCCATGAAAGAGAAACAGACAAAGAGAATAGGTCTGTTTATTTCTTGGGACTATGCCATCGTTCAGAATAACAATCACTGGAGACTGTCCGTTTGGAAAATAATCACCCATTGGCTCTTGATGTGTGCTGGGCTCCATCATTCTATGCTTGTGGGTGTGAATCTTCTAAAATAAACTTGCTAAAGAGTGCACATCATTCCGGCCCGTGTTGCATTTGGGATACTACTATGACTTTCTTTGGTTTTCAAGTATTTCTTGATGCTATTCATACAAAAGAACATGGGAAGAAAAAGGGCAGAGGGACACTACTATGAAGGATCAGGCACAAGACACATTCGATCAGTCATTCAACTATGCCCTTGGACAGAATGGACTCTATAAGCATCTACACTGGTTAAAGACAATAAAAATAAATAGACGCCCCCTTTATTCTGTTCATTATAGACAAGAAAAGGCATGTACACCTATGGAGAATGGTTTTCTAAATGTATGTTGTCCAGAACAAAAAAAATAAAGCTCCCTCTCTCCTCTCTCTTTCTCTCTCTGTTGTGTGTGTGTGTTATCATCAGATCCTTTATTCGATTAGATAGCACCTACTATTACAAAATCTCATTGTCTTTGTGTATCAACCATAGACCAATAATAACTAGAGAAGAGAAAGATGAATGGATATAAATAATATCAAGGGATAGGATGCATACAAGGGCACAGTTATTCTCCTTAGAATGAATACGTATTTTACTCAAGAACAGAGACTGCTCAAGGCTATTTGGACACTATAGTATCATGATGACTAAAGTATCAGGGACACTACATAAAGCACATGGATGCTCACACGTGTCAAACACGTTACTTGAGTTTTTACAGTGCAATACTAAAGGTTGTTCCATAGTATCAGAACATCCCAAGTGGATGTCTATTTTACACAGTAGAGATGTGTGTGTATGTGTGTGTGTATGTGTGTGTCTTATTCAAATCCATTCCGACCTTATTGTCAAATGTGTAGGACAACAAGACTGTAAAAATAAAATAAAGAATAAAAATAAAAACTGTAAACGTGCCCGCCCACTTCAATGAAAAGAAAAGAAAACATGCTGCAGGGTGGTAGCACACTTTTCAACTCCTTGAGTAGTCTTTTATCTCTTATGACTATGGATAAAGAGCATCCTTTGTAAAATAATATTTTGATGTGTAGCCATACAACAACAGGCACAACAACAAGATAGATACAATAACCCTAGGCATCAGCAGTCCTCAATTCAATTGATAGTGACTACAAAAGCAAATACATTGTTCATGCGTTGGGTTGATAACAGTGCGTCTTCAATTTACGCCTTTAATTCAAGACTGTCTTTGACATCAATTATGGTTTGTCAACCTAATCTGTTTGAATCAAACTATAATGTTTTATGAGTGAATTCTCTTTGTCTCAATCCATATCATTTGTTATTGTTCATCTCTTATTCCAAAATAGTGTATTCTCATACTAAATAAAGAGATTCATTAGGATCCAAACACAAATAGCCCGCTTTGGATGACTTGCCATTGTTTTCAGATGACCCTTCACTACTATAAATCCCTCTGGTTTTATTAGCATAGAAGAACTGAGTTGAGTCCTGCTAAACTATGGAATAGGATGTTCTATTAGTCTTTAAAAGAATATTCTATAAAAAAACAGGGAGAATATCTCTGTAAGACTCGACACATCCTTGTGAGATAAAAATAAAACAAATAAAATTAAAAACAATGTTTTATCTGAATACTATTGATTAAATCATTATATACTATAAAGTGTCTTGAGGTTATTAATATAAATCAATATATAAAAAAGAGAAATCTAAAAGGGGGGGTGATTTCAGGCCATTGAATGGACTCACATGAATGAACTGAATTATTTAATTCAGGGCATCTTCAATGTAGAATAGCCAATAATGTTACTTGTAGGATGACCAATACAGCCTATGCCGTAGAGTCTTAACACACAATGCTCTGTTACTCATTAGCTCCAGAAAAATGTAAGGTATCAATAACAATACTAAAGAAAAAAAAATCCTGCAAACTTAACAAACAAAAGTTTCTTTTAGCAAAGCTATTAGGTTGAATGTGTAGACCCTCCACCGTGTTTATATATATATGTATATATAAATAGAAAGATAGCAAACTCAATTGAGAACATGAGGCCTATGAACTATAGTTTATATCAACACCAACAATAAGACAACTACTGTCATGTGTTGAGTCATGAATCACCTTTATTATTATTAAAACACACACACACAGACATACACATAAATTAAAGTCAAATATATCTACATTGGATAAATGAGATAAAACTATAAACAATCTATCCAAAAACTATGTCATATAATAAGGAATATATATTTAATTGTACTGTGATGTACTCTAAATCATTAGTAAAGCTGTTTATAGATTGTAACTTCATTTCATTCGGGATATAGATGTGATATCTGCGTACCAAGTACAAGACATTACTCATAAATGCCCAAAGAAAAAACAGTGATGTAGCTTTCACTATAAAATATGAGGCACTCTCTTTGAAATTATTGACTTTTTATTATTTCTCTGGGGCTGTGAATATTCTTCATCTTAAAAACTAAGTAGTAGAATAAAATCCAGGACACACAGGCTCTTGCATATCGTTATTATCTTGATAGACTATGTCTTGAGAAATGAATGAGCTTTCAATGAAGCATAAATAGTAGAAGTTGCCTTACTATTTCTGTAATATATAAAACATTCTTTTGAATGAACATTCATCTCCAATAAATAAAATCATACATCAGGATCAACTATGCTGTCTTTTGATTCAAATCAATATGAATAGATGTTTAATAAAGTATCTCAAAGAATTCTACCTCTATCTCATATTAAAAAAGGATATTGAAGAAGATAGAAACTAAGTGAGATGTTTTTATTTTTATTTTTTATTTTAAAAATAAATAAATAAACGATTGACTTGATCAAATCAAATAATGGCCAAAATCAATCATTCTACACACACAAGATGAATATATCAGCTCTTTAATTTTATAAGGACACATACATTTTATTCTAATAAAAATAACCTATAATAAGAATGATTTGATAATATAACTTTAAAGAATGATACTTTAACATATATTTTTCATGTGTAAATTGATATACAAAGATGTTAATAGCATCGTCACTCTCATTTGATATACAAAAAGAATATCACCTGAACCATTGAATGAATCTTATTGAGTGAACAAGAGAAAGTTTTCTGTATATATTTTAGGCTTTATGTAGGTCCAAAATGATGTCTTTTAGTAAGTGTGCTCATTTAATACATGCATCTACACACCAGGAGATTTTTGGGATATATAAGGAAATATCCTGAGAATAAAATCGCATTACTCATATGATTGGCTAATGTGTTTTAAAATGCCTTTTCGCTGTCTAAATGAGCTATTTCAAACTCTACCTGCCTGTTTTAGCAATAGCTACTGACTTTGCAATTAAAAAGTATAGAATTAGCTGTAAAGATAAGAAATAGAACAAGAATCACCCCAAAATTACAACTCAGTCACTGCATTTATTGTTTAACATAATGTATTATCTTTAAGCCCATAGTATTTGCAGCATAACACTGCTTGAAAAGGATTTATTATAGAACACACTGAATTAACTCTAGTGGTCATTGTCCATAAAATAGAAACAAATTCACTTACATTGAGAACTGTATAGTCGTTTATTGACTCAATATTCATAATCACTTCAGTAACCATGTTATTGTAACTGGTATTAACAATAGTACTTAGTGAGAACAAGATATTGTTTCTAATACTGGGCTTTAGGCTCAAGGCAAATAGAGTGTGAATTGTTTGACTTATAAATTTGACTTGAATCTGACTTATGAATTTTGAGTGGAGGCTAGTGTATACATCAGAATAAAGAAATATTATTATTTGTTTTGACACTTCCCTCCTTTTGTTATTTCTTACACTGTCTATACAACTTAACACCCAAGTAATCATCAAGATGAGCATAGCTGAGCAAGTTAATGTGCCATTATTAACAAAGCAAAACAATAGAAGGAGGTGATAGACACTACCAAAGGCTATTATTGAGATAAAAAGGTAAGCAGTGTCTTCCTCTGGGCTTGAGCTCATTGTAATCCATAAGACATAGTACTGACTCTTCTTCTAATAGATAACATATGGCTTATTATTCTCAAGACAAACACTAAGTACAAGGTAAGTTTACTATCTCTCTTGATTGAATTATTACTAATACACTCTTTTCTGTTATTAGATAAGTTAATACTCTTCTCAAGTCAGCCTTAGGTGGTCTTCTTCCTTCTATACTGTCTAAGGTGTCTAGGGTGTATTCCCAAGCATAGTAATATATATCCCAAGAATAAAGCATAAGGCTTTTAGAGTGTATTTACTATTGCTATGAAGGAATACGCCTAAAACAGCAGTAGCTATATTAATAGTATATTATTGGCTACAGTATTATTAGCTACATTATTATAATAAACAATTTTATCCATCAACAATTTTATTCATAAACAATATATTTTACTGATAATACAATTTGATATTGAGGTATCCACAAAAGGAAACAATTATTTAGATATTTGCAAACCTTTGATTTTAAACACAGTTCCATAAAAGGGCAAAATATTTTAGACGTAAAAAGAAGGAGATATCCCCGCCTAAAAGCCAGAAAAATCTTCTGGTGTGTATACCACATTCTACTATTAATAGTTATCCAGTGATATTTGATAGATAGTAGTTTGGTTTGAACTTTTAAAGATAAACTAGTTAAATTTATCTTTATATCTATCCAATACATTTTAATAGCATTGTTGTTTTATAGATAGACACTATCTTTTAATAAGGAAATCTATATTCATTGTATTTTGAATAGAATCATTATGCTTGGAATGTCAACAGGTTATATGGCCACTTTCACATACACCACAATCTGACCTAAATTACTGATGTCAACAATAAGGTTATATTTCACCTATTCAAGTAGGCTACTCTCTACCAACATCAAAAAATAATGTCCCCTGGATGTTGCTTAATGACAATGTGTATCTTTCTATCCATGGTACATTTTAAAATAAGCCTAAAAAAGCACCCACCATGATTGATATTTGAACTTTGTGATGGTCAACCCTACACAAATGCATCCTCACTTTCAACCCGTTTGATTCTACTCTGCTCATGCCATAACATACAATAAAGCACCATCTCCAGTGTGTCTGCTGGATCCCTGATGTAATGCCCTGTGTTTTCTTTGTCGGATCAGAAACATGTTGATGGAGAACCTCTACTTGCCTTTTTATTCATTCATCTAATAACCTTCTCCTTAAAAAATGGCATGTGAGGTCTTTCAAAAGGTCTTTCTATAGTTTCTCTTATCGTTTTCTTTTCATTGTTTTCTTTTCTATTCCTGTTTTCAGTCTCGGTAAAGAAACTATAATAAAGCTCGTTTTATGGTAGCACTTTAATAGACTTTTTATTTATGGTGGAAGGATCCATGATGAGTACATGAGTAATAATTACGTATGATATGTTGAAGATGAAATGATGCACAATGACAGAATGCTTCTCAATCTTTTTGTTTATTATTATTATTATTATTATTATTATTATTATTATTTGTCTTTATTTTCTGTCTATCACTGCCATCCTGATCAATAGAGAAATGACAGTAGATAAACTCACTAAACCACCAACATTTGAAATAAAGATGAAACACGCCAAACTATATTTTGTTGGATTCAATCACTTGCTTGAATTTTATTTTATTTTCTGAGAAGCGTTTGTGTTAATGTACCTTTTATCTTATTGCATCTATCATAAAGATTAAATCTCTCAAAAAGATGTAGTGTTAGCAAAGTCGAGTGTGTTCTAATGATTTATAACATTAAAAAGAAGAGTAATCATCTCAATGAGAATGTTAAAAATGAGAATAAGGATAGATAGATAAAGATGAAAACACAGCCTATATAGACTTGCTATTCCTTAGCACATATTTACTATTATTTCCACACTTGAAAATTATGTTTTGTAATAAGTTAGGTTCCTTGGTGAACCAAACTAAATACACGACTGCTATCCCACATGTCTACTCAACTCATTAAACAAGAAGATGGTAAAGTTTGAGTGTTGGGATCTTCCACATTTTTCTATGAGGGTCGATGGATAGATAAAAGTTTTTTTTTTTTGCAATACTAATACTAATACTAATTTAAGAAAGAGAAAAAGCCCAGAACAATCAACACATGTATTTTAATTATATGCCCTATTGCTACTTGACTAATTTTGCCCAAGCTTACACAATGCCACCACCTTATTCACAGTGTATTCTTGATGTAAAATAGCATCTTTTGTTATCAGGCATCCGTCTAGAGTTAAAAGTGTACACGTTTTTGCTTGGACTCATTTATCTCCAACACGTGGATAGATGGTTGAGTGGACTATAGACTAAATAAGAGGAGCCTTGTATTATTATCAAAAATAAAATAAAGAACAGCATGCTGGATCTAGCAGGAAATATCCCGTTTGACATTTCACAGAGTCATTAGAAAGAACATAAAGAAATGTCCCCTCAGAATAGGAAATACATAATGATTAGAAAGAAACAACGGCAATAAAGTACCCATGTTTCTATTTTCTACCTTTAGAGACAGCACCATGAACAGTCGTCATGGTGTTCGCTACTGGACGAGGGAGAAGAATGGATAGGTAGCATTTATATTTTATTATTTCATATCCTGTATTAGATAGGTATCTATCCACATGTATGACCTGTGAGAAATAAAAGGTCCAAGTCTAGCTTCTCTTTATATTTATAGAGTGTATAGAGCAGTCTGTAATGGATCCTATAGGAAATTCTATTCATGTATCCACGAGAAAAGCTCTCTAGTAACAGATCAAAGAAAAGATGACATTAAATGATACCAAGTACTATAAGAAATTCGGGAGAAAGAATATGTTTTTTTAAAGAGCCACCAAGGAAAGTGTTTACATTGATAAGACACTCAATAGACTTTTCTTTTCTCTATTTTAATAGTGTTGGGAAATAGTTATCAAAAGACATGACATGACACTGACAGTTGGATCTACTTATTTCTACTTATTGGCTTTGGTATTGTTGGAAAACCCCAAAAAAAACAATAGGTGTGTTTGTTTGAATTAAAGGATATATTTCTCAAAGATTCATTGTATGAATTTTGGTCTGCTAATATACATATTTTTTCTATGCTACAAAGATCCAAGTTATATAGTAATAGCTTCTCAGTAAACTCAGGGATGGTTTTCCCTCCCTTGTCCTATACGTGTTTCAGGGGAGGAAAACCTTCACATTTACAACAGTATCTTTATGAGATAGCTGCTTCTGATGGCTAAAAAGATAGAGGCAGTCTTGGGGAACAATGATGTATTTATTGATACTATTGATACGCTCCCTTGAATAATTATCTTTTGTTAACGCTTTATGAAGAAATGCTTTATGAAGAAATGCTTTATGAAGAAGAAAGATAGATCCATACTTTTATGTCTACTGATATTTCCAAATTGGAATATAAAACTATGTCACTGTATAACAATACAACTATCCATACTGATACACACCACCGCAGTAGACGTGACGTTGAAAGAGCGGCCAGTGCATCCAATAGAATAGGAGTACTTTTTCCTCACTGACTTACCACTGAGCCCAATGCAAAGTAATAAGCAGTACTATTATTCTTACACTTCTCCATCCACCTCAAGTGCGTCTGCCAATGAAACAGCCATCCGACCTCCCTCCTATGACGAAGCTATTTCAACTGAAGGAATCACTACGCCTTCAAAACAACCTTTGGAAGGCTACATAGCAGACACTGGTACGCTACTGGAGACAAGAGACAGTTTGGACACAGACTTTTTGCTAGGCCCCTCTTCTCGTCAAGACTCTCCTCCTGGCTACAGTGTATACCAAGCAACCTTCAGGAGTTCAGAAGACGGTGTATTATCTCGTGATGACCACCTAAACCGGGATGGAGAGGCCTTGCTCCAATTTCTGCATCAACACAACACACCTCCCGGCATGTACATTCAATTCTATGGTAGGCTAACACTAAAGAAACACCTTCTGTTGTAGTTTGTAGTACTCACCTGCTTATAGGTTATCATGAAGAGACGCACTGGAGAAGAAGAGTGTCTCAAGACTCGGACGGCAACAGAACAGAAGAAATGGAGCCTGTGACGCAGCGTGTTGATGACTTTACTTTTCAAATGGAATGCAGTCAGTATGTGGTCCCTGTGTGTCAGGGTTTGCTACTGCGTCCTGATGCCCAAGGTGTGTCCAAGTCTGTACGTGAACTGTGTGATGATTATGTACATGAAGACAGACAGTTAAAGGAGCTGCAACTGACAAAAGAGATTCAATGGAATTATGCTGAATTGACAAGAGGTAAACACATAGGCATTTCTACTCGTGTGAATAAGGCAATGGAGTGCTGGGACCTATGACTCAACACTACTGCTCTGCTCTCTTGCACTGTACTAGGTCTGACTGCTGCTATTCGAGGTTGCGGTTATATAAATACACTAGAGATCTCCTACAAGATGAAAAATCATAAAGTGATAGTAAAGGCAGGGTCTTGGGTATCCTATATGTCAGATCACTGGCTTGTGCGTGGATTCTTCTATCTAACCTGTCTCTGGATCATTGCTTGGCCTATACTGTGGATGACAAGAAAGAAGTTTGGACATACTGATCTCAAGAGTGAATGGACCATGTGCATGAGTGAGCGTATTTGGTATGAACAGCATATCCAAGAAGTATTGAGCCAAGTGCGTCATACTAATCCATTTACTGTTCCGTTTATTCTCTAAATAATAAATGTATAAATGTGTAAATGTATAAATGTATAAATGTATAAATGTATAAATGTATAAATGTATAATGAGTGATAAAAGTGATAATGATAACAAAAGATACTTCTCAATCGCCTTATTTAGTAATAATAGTAATAGTAATAATAATAATAATAAATGAAAGGATTGGCTATCTATATTATTATATAAATACAATGAGACATGGTGTGATTATTCTAGACTAATTAAACTTGGTGGGGTTTTCCATCAGCAGCATCTGGTTTGTAGTATTCACCTGTGTAGGGTTGGGTGGGCTGCATGGGTATGTTTTGCATTGGCATTGTTTGCATGTTCTGCATGTGCTGCATGTTCTGCATTGGCATGGCCTGCATGTCTTGTCCTCGGTAATCATACCCTGTGCTTCCTCCTACTGTAGATCCATCGTGGTAATAACCTGGTTCATTGTAGTAGCCTTCTTGGGTGTATCCATCTTGGTAATAATACCCTTGCTGCTGCTGATGTTGTTGTTGTTGGAGTTGTTGTTGCTGCATCACAGGAGAGATTAATCCAGCAGAATACTCTGCATGGGACATATCCAACTGTGGCTGATAAGACTGTGTATAATGGTGTCCGTTGTATGGACTGTTGGGCTGATGGCTCATGGGAGACAGGGTAGGTGAGGTGGCGACTATAGAAGTAGAAGCCCCCAGTCCAGCCCCCAGTCCAGCATTCGAAGGTGCATTGGCTAAAGATGCATTGGCAATGGGTGGAGATAATGTGGCATGTGTCATGGCTGGAGATCGATGAGAGTAGTCATTATTCTCAGCCAAGCCAAAGCCCTCAAAATCAGTTGTACGTTTTTCACGACGACGAGCACATCCTCCACGGCGATTGAGGAAAGACAATAGACCACCAATCAAAGCAATTCCCACTAGAATAGACAGACAATCAGACAGACATAGAGTTAATGTAGGGTTCATTGATGGATTGAGTTCATCTTACCAAGTCCACCCACAATAGCACCAGCAATAACACCCGTTTTACTGCCTCCGCCACTAGTGTCAGAAGCAGATGAATTATTGGCAGCAGATGAATTGGTTGCACCAGGGGACATGACAGAAGATCCATTGTTTGCTGTCGAACCTACACCAGAACCCCTGGCTGTGGTAGTAGCATTAGAGTTGGGAGGTCGATTGGGGTTGTTGTTGTTGTTGTTGGGACCACTGTTGGCAAAAGTGGGTGCAGCATTTGCACTAGGGGCAATAGAGGGATTGGAGGCATCGGTTGCAGGGCCCACAGGTGAATTGGGTTTGGGGGCACCGGCAGCAGTAGAGGCGGCGGGTGCAGTAGGTGGGGTGGGTGCGGCGGGTGTGTCTGCTGCTGGGGTGGGTGCTGCTGCTGCTGGGGTGACGGCGGGTGCGGCGGGTGCTGAAGAGGCAGGGACATCCACACTCGTCATAGGAGCACTATGGTCAGTAGTGGGTGCGGCGGGTGGTGGCGTGATGGGTGCGGCGGGTGCTGCTGTAGTGGGTGCGGCGGGTGCTGCTGTAGTGGGTGCGGCGGGTGCTACTGTAGGGGTGGGTGCTGCAGAAGATGCAGGCAGGACGGGGGTAGGCAGCACAGCAGCAGCAACATCTGACGCTAGGACACCAGGAAGAGCCACTACAGGAAGAGCAGACACCAGCCCTGCTCCAAGTCCACCCAGAAGATCAGACTGGGCCACTGTCTGAAGCAGGAGGAGTGAAGCCAATGAAAGCGTCACCAACGCCCTCAGTGGCTGTTTCCCATAAATCAACATGGATGAATTCAATAGCAAGGAGAGAAAGGAAAAGGAGCGGTAGAGAACACAGGTGTGTAGTAGAGAAAACAGGAAGAAGAGTTAGAAAATGGAATAAGAGCCAATGGACCATGCTATTGATTGGTTTGCAATTAAGACAGAAGCACAAATGGTGTTACTTGATTCTATTACTGCACTCAAAATAAACACTAAAAGGCAGCAAACAATATATATGGCAGTATCGCGATCCTAATCCACAGACCCCTTGTGATTGGATACCACATCTGCCAGGTGTAACAAAACGACCTGGATATTGAGGGTTGGCAGGGAAACAGACCATCTGGTTTTATTCACGAGCCTATCCTCTGCTCCTTATTATAGCAGTCATAAAACAATGTCACTTGTATTTTATATTTTGTAAACAAACAATTCAACCAATAGAGATGCACTGAGCAGAGATATTAAACTACTGAAAAGTAATAAAGTACAATGCACTCGTAGATGAGATATAAAAATAAAAAGACAAATATACTTTTGTGTATTGAATATGATTTGGTGCTTATTTGTATCATCTATGTGCTTCACTGAAATACACACCAGGAGGTCTTTAGGATATAAAAGGAAATAGTCGAAATACAATTGTTTAAAAATGAAATCTATTTGGAAAGGAGCAAAAAAAGTGAAATGTATTCATGTTAGTTTTTAAATAAAGATTATTATGTAAATTTACCTGTAAATATCTGAATCCCGAAGGAAACCACTTTCGATGTGGCGATATATGATATGAATGCATCAAAGAGTATCTATTCTTATGTGACTGTATAGATACCCTTTGATGCATTCACATCTCTGTTCTAAACAATTCCGCAACTTTGGCAAGCGCGGATAGTGTTGAAATTCACTAATACCTCAGTGAGGTTATTTGTGTTATAAGTGTGGCAGATCTTGAGAACAAAAAAAGAAAACAAAACAGAGTAACTGTTAAAAGAGCTTTTCATATTGAGTGAGAGGTCAATCATGCTTACCCTTGATGTTCGAAACTCATCAACATCAACTACAAGAAGATCACCATCTTTTTGTTTCTTTTTCAATGATTGATATAATATTCTTGTCAAACCAACACGATGGCCTTTAAATTTGACAGCATCTTTTCCTTTCATTCCTGTGCCATAAGCAATGACTGGCAGCTTGGTAGGATCATACTCCAATCCTTTTAGGTACCAATACCCCTTTTCAATAATAGAATATTAGTAAGAATAATTAGTTCGAGATGTATTAATGTACTCTGTGTGTGTATCGTATTACCCTTGCACTGGCCCCTTCTTCTTGCCTTTGCCTTTGTAACGGATTCACTGGGTTTATTATAGTAAAAGAATATAAAATAGAAACTGACTAACATGTCAGACATAATAAACATACACAAACACTCACCAGATCACAACTGTTGGTTTATATGCCAGACAAAGGCAAACAAGTTAAAGAGGGTAGAAGTTATGAAGAACAAAAGACAGTGTGGTTGGCAGGTATTTATATCCGAACAGAAGAGAACAAAACTAAATTTCACAAGTCATTTACTTAATCAGAACTACCAAAGTAATCCAGACTACAACAACATTTTAGAAAGAAAAGAATTGCTTAAAGAACAGCTGCCTAGTTACCCATTGTATTCAGGTCGTGTGTTGTGTTCCTGTTCATGTAACCTCTTTGATTTCCTTAGACTAGCCTTTGTATCCAATACTCCATTTCGTTGTCCCTTCTAGAGACCAAACAACTACAGATGTATCACTCTAGTGGTCCTGTTGATAACCACAGTGCCCTTTATTGCAGAATAAAAGATATATTTTACAAAGTTACATAGTATAGATCTTGAGGCTAATTTTATATATTTATATTCTAAGCTATAATGATCAAAGTTATATAGAGTGTGAATTGTTTGACTTATAAATTTGACGTGAATCTGACTTATGAATTTTATGACTGGAGGCTAGTGTATACATCACCAGAATAAAGAAATATTATTATTTGTTTTGACACTTCCCTCCTTTTGTTATTTCTTACACTGTCTATACAACTTAACACCCAAGTAATCATCAAGATGAGCATAGCTGAGCAAGTTAATGTGCCATTATTAACAAAGAGAAACAATAGAAGGAGGTGATAGACACTACCAAGAACTATTCTAGTGATAAAAAGGTAAGCAGTGTCTTCATCTGGGCTTGAGCTCAATGTATTCCACAACACACTCATTGTATTGTTATTAGGCAAGTAAAGACTCCTTTCAAATCAGTCTTAGGTGGTCTTCTATACTATCTAGGGTCTCTAGGGTATACTCCTGAGCATAGTTATCTATCTCCCAAGAATAAAGCACAAGGCCTTTAGGTTGTGGATTCTATTGCTATGAAGGAATACGCCTAGAGTAGCAGTAGCTATAGTCATACCTTTATTACAAATATGGAAGTATTTGATCCCTAGCATATTAATATGCCAGGGATCCTTCCTATGCTTTTGGAAAAGATTGCTTTTGTAATTTTATATAGACTAATGTATCAGATAGAAAAAGTATATAAGCTGTCCATCTATTAGATAGAAGAAAGCTTTGCGAAATATATTTCTTATATTACAAACACACCTTTTGTTTCTGATTTTTTGAACACTATAGTATTAGCTACATTATTATAATAAACAATTTTATTCATAAACAATATATTTTATTGATAATACAATTTGATATTGAGGTATCCACAAAAGGAAAGAAAGATTTAGATACTTGCAAACCTTTGATTTTAAACACAGTTCCATAAAAGGCAGGATTTTTTACGTAAAGGAGATAGCGTGTATCTGGTTAAAAGCCAGAAAATCTCCTGGTGTGTAGACCTGCGCCTGTTGAAAACATCATTGGAGATATTTCGCCATAATTCATTAGCATCGATCCTATTGGACTTGATAGGGCGATTGGCATTATTATTGTTGAAATTATTGGACTTTACATTTGACAGAGAAAGAGTGAGAATGATAATTCCAAATGTTTGAGCTACGACTCCTATTCAAAGGTTAAAAAGGAGGATCCCATTCTCGTATTATTATTTATTATTATTATTATTTATTATTATTATTATTATTATTATTATTATTATTATTATTATTATTATTATTATTATTATTATTATTATTATTATTTACTATCATTATCACTATTGTAATATTGCTCATTGGCTACAGTGAGTCCTATCAAAGACTATGAGCTGCAAACAGACTGGATAACTTCATTCGTCAAGCCTATTGAACAAAGGACTTATCTTAATAATGCTGTGTATTATGTTTTATTTTTAATCTAGGTACACTAATTACTTTAAAAAGAAATCATCAGAGACATGTCACAATAACTCTAATGATAGGCATCTTATACAATTACAGCATTTTGAACCTTACAAATAGCTGCACAATCAGGAAAGAATATCCTGCCCTGTGTTTAAATAGGCTACTCTGTCTTACTCCTCTTCAATCGTCGGAGTTCTTCCTTTTCGCGGTCACTTTTTCGAGGTACAAATGCAGTCTGAGCAAAAGCAGTGATGGATTCTAAATCCTCAAGAGAAGGATAGTGACGGCGATGACGGCCCACAATGGCTGTATTTCTTGTGCTTGGGATTCTTAGTTCTTCCTGGTCACAGTCAAATCCACATTGTGTGGCTATGGTCTGTATGTACTTGCAGTAGGCTTTGTACTTGCCACCTTCCTCCTCTGCCATTTTCCCTAGTGGCAGTGTGCGTGTACCATCCAGTGCATAGAAACAGCAGGGAATAACAAGGAAACTACCGATAGCCATGTTGAATAAACCATTTTCTTTTCTTTATCCTTCTCTCTCTATAGTGTTGATAGGTAGACTTACTTGCAATGGGGGCTTGATTTGGCAGCCATCACTGGAATCCTAGCATTGACAAGTCACTTTAAGTGTTTTGTTAGCTAAAATATGAGTTACCATGGTACAAGTTCATCAGCGTGGTTGCCTAATAGCCAATCAGCATCCGGGTAGCTCTCTTGTGCAGGATAGAGTGTCTTTACTATAGAATAAACAATGCATTCAATGAGGTGTCTAGGGAGACATCTTTTATACCTCTGAGTGCCTCGGTTTGGCCCTCACAGAGAGAAGACCATATCTTTCGGCTTGCCATGTCCACGCCACAGCCTTTATAGCCTTGACTGGTTAATAGATGGGTCAGTAAGCCATTACCACACCCCAAATCAACAAAAGTGGGTTTTCTATGGAGAAGAATGAGTGCCAGCCAAGTTGCAGAGATGTTCTATCTACCGCTTCAATTGCTCTTCTTCCTTCTTCCATAGACATATCAGATAACTAGCAATGGCAATGTCTTCATAAACAAACTTTTTGGGGTCTGTTTTTTCTGTCCAATGACTGTTGTGTTAAAATACCAAAGAGTGTGCGCCTATTTACTTGACCAGTGCTTGTGCGTACGTGGATTTGATATGCTGGTACATCGCCATGTACTCTTCTTTAGGCACAAGTACATCATGATGAGAATGCTTCTTATAACCAAATCTCGACTGAATACACCATTTGAATAGCTTGTGGAAAAGAGTCTTCAGGGCATATTGCTATCCACACACACACACAAATGAGAACTCCTACTGCTACCCACTGTGTCTCTTTAGACTAGCTAGGGCTTTGAATGCACTCACCATTTTATGATCAGTGATGGCTGCTTGTTCTCCCCATGGCATTATTTGGAGTTGTAGGATACCTCTTGTCATTGATACAATAGAGATCATCAGTGGATTCCTTTTCTTGCTCACTTACTCTTCTGGATCAGTAAAGACGCCATCGCACTCTTCCAATAAAGAGCAAGTATAGACAAATCTATAGGCCTTTACCTGTCCATCTATTAGCATAACTGACATAGGCATGTCTATGTTTTTACCTTTGGATAATAAAAGGGTAAGCCTATGCTATTAGGCTCTTCTGTGTCCACAGTGCCATGCATCACAGGCTGATAAGTAACACGGGCTTCATATCCTAGAGCCCAATGTAAGCCGGTGTCTTTTGCCTTCCTCTCTAATGACACTCTTACCCTCCTTCTTCTCTTGTTCCTCATAGTCTATCTTCTCTACAAGAGGTGCATCTTTAGATTTACGCTTGGGAATTAATGTGCGTTGAATAGTCTCAAACGGTGTTCCCAAGACTGCAGATGCATGGCCTTCATGAACAGAGACACGATTGATCTCCGCTTTCTCAATAGGTGGAATAGCATAGTTTGGCTGCTCTGTCCAGCTTCTCTATCCAATGCCCCAATGTGTCAAGCCACAAGTTCAATTCATTTTTGGAGACCTACAACAGTGTGCCAAAATGCATGTCGGTTGGCTGGCACTGTTTGTTCTGACACTGTATACCACAGCTCACTCGTCTCAGTGCTTGTTTCAGTGGGCGATAGACGAGGAGCGTCAAATAAAAGCGTAGGGGCAAACTGCTGAAACAGACTCTGTTGTTCGGCTGTGCATTTGACTTTGCTCATTAGCTTTTTTCTCTTTCTTCTTTATTCGGCTACAATGAAGAGGACTCGAGTGTGCAAACAATAACAATAAGAGAGCAGGCGGCACAGGAAACTACAGTGCACAAGCCACTCGATGAAGACGGAGACAGAGACAAAGACAGAGGGACGGAGGCATAGGCTTCATCCTGCTCGTCTTGTCAACAGAACAAGACAGACGATACTATAGCAGGACAAGATAAGGTCTCTTTTCTTTTCCTATTGAGCAGAAGTGGCTTAATGATCCATCGTATCTTATTCTTATCAATGCATAACATTGGATTCATAGGCAGTAGTAAAGAGCAGTCATGGAGAGTGAATTCTGTTTGTACGGTTCAAAGTATATTTCTTTTTCTTTTGGGTGTAAATGCTATTCGCACATTGAGCTTAATAGTCACCTTATGAGATCCTTTTAAATAATCAAGATATACATATAAACACTCTAAACACTCAATACAAAAATAATGAAAAATAAGTAGAAATGCACTAGATATTATAATGTCTTTTTGCATGAAAAATTCAATAAGATACACTTCATTATGTTTTTAGATAGTCTACCCGTATCATGGGTTTCCGTCAGTTAGTCAACCGAGGCTCCAGCGATAACTGGGGAGGAGAAGGATGGAGATGAGCCAGAAGGCTTGGAACTTTTATTGGTTCTAGTTGTATCCTTGGAGTCATGCTTTCGTTTGTTATATCTACAAAAGCGCTCTGGGCGGGTACCATTTTCCCTTTGAGACATTAGAGCATGTCTAAAGTTCAATGTAGCAGCTAGATCACGATTCCAAAGCCTCAATGTCTTGTTTTTCATACAATTTTGGTTTGAACACCTATTTGAAGAGAGAGAAGGATGAGTCTTTCTTTTTTGATATAGAATTAAGAAGAAATAACCTGAGAAGACCATCACATTTAACTTTGGGCATTTTTGTTCGCTGATAGGGCCTGGGGTTCTTGATATGTTTAAATGTTTCCAAAGGTGAGAACTTGCACCCAGGACACAGGCTCGATGTTTTGAATTCATTGATAAGATAGAGTCTGAGTCCTTCTTTCTTCAACATCCTCCGCATGCCTCTTCCCTTTATTGTCATTACTCTGGTAGGATTCGCACCTGAATAACTTGCTATAGTCTCCTATAAAAATCAAATATATGTAAGAACCCCAGATTGATTCTATAAACATATTATATCTTTTTTACTTTATTTGTATATTGTTGGCTGCATAACACCTTTAGTTCAGAAAGAATTGATAGAAATACAATAAGAAAAAGGAAATAGATAGTTATCTTATTAGCAACACTGAATAATGTCAGCTACTATTTATCATCCATTGATGTGATGGTGTCGTTAATGACTTCTTAAGTCCAAAGGTATTTGGTTTAGTTAACGTACAATTAACTATGCTCTTATTTATTCAACCTGTTTGTTATTCTTTTATACTTCTTTTATACTTTAATGATTACTACAAATAGAAAAACTTGGCAGAAATCAACACCAAAAGGCATACATTCTAATGCAGGCTGTTGTACTTTTATATTATCTCTGAAAGATCAATACACTTTATTCAAATATACTACAGCTTATCCTATAAGAAGAAGTACATATCTCATAGGATTGTATGCCTGATTCATTTTACTCATTCTTTGCAGTATGCTACCATCTCTTGATCATATCATAATGTCTCTACTTTCTGTTTGGTATCTATCATTGTTTGGACAATTGTAATGACTTTTGTACAAATAGCCATATCCACAACAGCCTGTATATCTATTTTGAAGATGGTTCACTCAAATAATGCTATTGGGTATATAATTAGGATAAACATACTTGTTCAAGAAAGTGTTAATACAGCCACACACAATTGAATCAAATACCTTTGAGTATAAATATCAGGATGAAGCAGACAGAAAATGTTCAAGATTAAATAAAACACTTTACATTTTATTTAGAAGCTTCAGACTTGAGCATATCAAAGCTTAGTATATTCGATTATAGAGAATGAAATAATATTAATACAATTAATATTTTGTATGGCCTTCTTTGGCATCAATGACATCTTGGCATCTGTCTGTCATACTCTGAACTCATCGTTGTGCAAGTTCAATACCAACTTTCTACATTGATAATAGATACCCTTCTTTCTTCTATACTGTCTAGGGTGTCTAGGTTGTCTAGGGTATACTCCTGAGCATGGTTTTCTATCTCCCAAGAATGAAGCACAAGGCCTTTAGGTTGTGGATTCTATTGCTATGAAGGAATACACCTAGAACAGCAGTAGCTATAGTAATAGTATATTATTAGCTACAGTATTACTCGCTATATTATTATAATAAACAATTTTATCCATCAACAATTTTATTCATAAACAATATATTTTACTGATAATACAATTTGATATTGAGGTATCCACAAAAGGCAATAAATTTTTAGACGTAAAAGGAAGGAGATATCACCGCCTAAAAGCCAGAAAAATACCCTGGTGTTATAGAACAAAGAAAAAAAGTACACCTCAACAGACAAGACTGATACTTTATGTGGGTCTATTCAGCTAGAGTTGGATTTTAGTTAAAGTTCTATTCATCAAGATCTGCATTTTTTCCCTTAATAGAAGTGTTAAGTAAGAAAAATAAAGGACAGGTAAATACTCCCTGAATAAAGGTACAAACATATATCTGTAAATTTGTACATTGATACACATAAAAGCATGGAAACATCCCAAGAAATGTGAACAAACACAAACACAAAGATATAGAGTCCCAGGTTCTATACCTACAGTTTCTTTCCTTTTTCCCCTGCTTTGTTATAATTATAATTATAATAAGTGACACGCTAACTATAGACACGTTTATTCTCTCTTTGACTTTAGGTCATAGCATATGGAGTATGCCTGTATTTAGATGCTTTACTTTACTTGTGTTTTGTAACCTTTGACTTGGTATTTATTCTTCTTTCTGCTTTTACTCAGACATCTCTTGTGTTTATCATTCATTCCACTTTATACCAAATGTATTATCTATTTATCTATTTATCTATTTATCTATTTATCTATTTATTTATAATAGTAATAAAACAGTGAAATATACTTTATGTCTTGTTCTTGTTTCTCTGGTAGGACATAACAAGCCACTTTTTTTTGTTTTTTTTTCTGGACAAGAAAAAGAAAAAAATGCAAAAAAATATTAAAGTGTAACTATCTATTTTTAACCTCATAGACCCTTTTTTTTGTCTGAGGACTCGTCACTTTCTGTTGTGGCGCCAGATTTACAGTGCAACTATCGTATCACTGTCTGTGCCGAGTGATTGGAATTCTCTGGGGCTCGTTATGCTTTGTAGACTCCAACACCAAACTCACTCACTCGATGTAAAGATATAAATTTAATTGGTAATTAACACGCGTCAAAGCTAAAGTTAAATTGTTCTACTTTACATTGTGATATAAAAAAAGGTATAGTATTGATAGATAGACTCAAGAAGTATTTCTGTAAACAATAAGCATTCTTTTATATTTATACTTACTAAAAGAATAAAGGCCAACGGAAGAATACTAAGAGACTTTTTATTCGTTAAATAAAAGTAGAGTGCCATTGTAGATCACTTATTCATAGATGACAGGTCGTAGGATGATTTGATTTATTCAGCTCTAGAGATATAGAAGGAATGCAAGTGGACACTCGTCATTTTCTTCTTGTTACACGCTGCATCCATGTGTCTGATAGATACAGGCAAGTGGGATGAGTGTCTGATTTTGTTTTATTTTGTCATTCTTAAGCTGAAGATCTTTTCTTTTGTACTTGACTAGTATTCAGAACAGCATTCAGAATAGCACTTTCAATAGAGCTCTGTTAGTACATGTCTCTTAAGTGCCTGTAAATCAACCCATTCTCCATCTCCAATCCCCACCCTTATGACGCTCTTTGTTCAACGGCTAATGATCGAAGGTTGGGAGTATTAAGAATAAGTAGAAACAAAGGTTTTATTTGTATTATGATCAAATAAATACAGTAAACATCCACATGGAAGATGAGTTGAAAATTGATGACCCTCAGCTACTGTATTTCTTATGAGTCCAATAGATGAAATGGAAGGCCTCTTTTCTTCTCGAGACTTCATGGCAGATAAGGAAGAAAGCATCATCACGTGTCATCCACCACTCAGGAACCAACACCAGAGGAATTGAGGCTGATTTGGCATGAATGTCCGACCCAAGGCCCAGTGTTATTATTGTTATTTCATTATTTTTTCCTTGAAGCTCATCCTAACTTTGCCATGGACAACCTCACCAATAACGCACGGCCCTCTAACGACGCCACTATTACTGTCCGCTGCATAAAGTCCTTTGAATACAGGACATGTAAAAATTTAATATTAAAACACCTGAACCTTGAGACAACTACTGTGGGAGAGCTAAAAACTCTTATTCGTCAATGTAAGCTCATAACACACTCCACCTATACACATTGTGACTATAACTATTCTTTATCTCTCTCTATAAAAATATTTCACTAAGCCATTAGCTCTACGTCTGGTTGGAAGCCCTATATGAGTGTTGACTTTGGTAAGATGAAAGATATCCATACAATGTCCATGGAACAATGAAAAAGGTAGATGAAATACAACATTCACTAAGCATAGAGTAGACACTTTAAAGCTCTACACAGTAGCCCATGGCCACAAGGTAAATAGAGAGCAATAGACAGTCATTGACAAAGGGAAAGACCACTCGTTATTGGATACTTAATCTTCTCCTATGCTAGACTCAGAATTTAATCATCAACATGGAAGAGGATCAGCGTCTTATTTTCTCGGATGACTCGGCTACATTGATCTGGCTTGGACTTGGTAAGGAACTAAGACAAAATAAAACAGCCGGAGCACACGATCATCCATGCTTATGTAAAAGAGTAGAAAATGAGGCCGAGATATCCTTCTTTAACAGAGAGACCTATGAAACATTCAAGAAAAATCCTGATATGAAATGGTAGGCATTTTAGATCACCAATGATCGGCTGTTTTTTTTGGTGTAATAAAGAGAGCACTTTGTAGTGACTCGTGTGCATGCTGTATTCAAAGATATAAATAAAAGAGTCTTGTTAAGGCTTCTTAAAATAGAGAGCTTATGCCAAGACATGGGTAAATGAAAAATGATAAGAGATGGAGTCTACAGACAAAAAAATGCCGTAGCATAGAAGTGGACTCTGAGATGAAGGAATCCAAAGCAGCATGTGGAGCAAATAGTCTACCTGTTTGTTGGTCCATCTATCCCCTATTCATCCAACCCAACACGATTAGTATGTCTTCCTCCATGTTTGAATTGGTGTGTCTGGTGATTGTCAATAACTCACTTAGTATCATAGGAATAGCCTCAATGAAATCCTCACAATAATGTCTCAGTTTAAATATAAACATGATATACTGAAGAGGTGCACTATTTGAGAAAATACTTAAATGTATACCTATTTGTAGAGATGGCCCTGATCATATCAAATAGGATCTTCTCAGTAAAGGTACTATTTTCATCTCCATTTCACTTTATTTATAGGTAATCTTTCCATAAACAGTAAGAGAAAATGCATTGACAAGTAAGATCACTCAATGGTATCCAAACAATGTGGATTCTGCTCAGCTAGAAAATATATGACATGTTGTATCTCCGTTAGTACTTCCTTTACACTCTCTGGTTCACTTGATACTGTGTTACTTAATAGCCTGGGTCGCAAATGTCATGATAAAGTACCCTTTGCTTTATAAAGACAACCAATTTACGCACATAGAGACACTTTACACTTCTTTTTCTTTTTTCTTTTTTCTCCAATTACCTTATCTCTGGTATGCGTTACCTATTGAGCCTTGCTGCACTTTGTGTCAGTGCTTTGTCTTTGGCCAATGCCTCTGCTCCTATTCCTGCATTCAATCGAGTTTTCACTGTCAATTGCAACAAAACTTATGTAGTTGTGCCCAAGGATACTGTATGTAGTGCCACTCCTAATGATATCCCTTGATACTTATACTTCTTTACATTGAATAGTGTTCCAACATTGGAAAGGCATTCAATATTACCACCACAAACCTTAGAAAATGGAATCCTTCGATCAACAGCAAGTGTACTAACTTGTATATTGGTCAGACTTTGTGTATGAGGTAATTTATTTAACAAAAAGAAAGGAAAAGAATTTCAATTGCTCTCTACTATCAGCACTCACATTCCATTTTAGTCCTCCTACTACCTCCTCGAGTGTCATTGCTCCTCCTCAAAGTACAAGTGCCTCTGCCACCACCTCTGCTGCCACCACCTCTGCTGCTGCCACTACTACCGCTACCTCAACTATTTCCACAGTATCAAAGACTACTAGCACAATTGTCTTGTCCAAGCCTACAGATGCTACCCAATGTACCAGCGATAATGATTGCCCTGGTGTCTAGTAAGTTCAGCACTAACATTTCTAATATGCTTACAAATTCTCTATAGCTGCTGCAATCTCTTCACTAAGATGTGTGTTCTTGACCCTTTAAACAATATCTGTGATATCCAACCTACCACTGTTGTCACCAGCAAGACTGTCTCCAACTCCCGTACTATCACTACTCAAGTCACCTCTACCGTCACCCCTCCTCCTAAATCCACCCCTACACATGCTCCTGGTCTTCCTGGATTGACTTTGAACATTGAAAACGCTGCCAATTTCTGTCTGTTCTTGCCTTCTTCCCCTGGCAACAAGGACGGCAACAATGGCCAGATCGACAACGATGCCATCGCAGACTCTGAGAAGAACGCCGTTGTCTTCTGCACTACTCCCAATGTCAATGCTCCTGGTGCTCGTATATTCCCTGATGGCTTCATTAAGTCTGCTACCTACCAGACCAACAGTGCTGCTGGATTTGTACAGATCATCGGAACTATGGATCGTGATGCCTACAGTCTCTCCAGCAAGGATGGTGGTGGACAGTATGACAACCACGGCGCTGGATCTCCTCCCAAGTCTTCCTGCAGTGGCTACTCTTACTATGTCAACATGATTGAGCCTAATGGCAATGATTTCTGTATTCGTTGCTGCCAGTCTTATGCTGACTGCAATGCAGGAAGAAGTGCTTATGGTTGCAACCGTGTTGTACCACCTCTGTAGTATATCTAATATTGAAAGGTTATAGATGGTATCATTAGAGAATGGATTATTTTATTTTTATTTCTTAAAAAAAAAAGAACATCTATCTTAATAGTTTTTCTTTCTAATAATAATAATAATAATAGTTATTAAATAATAGAGTGAATAAACTGTTGATTAAATAAGTCCTCTTTTTTCACTCTCTTTGTGCACAACTCTTTATAAGAAATCGCTTTGTAGGGTGGGGATTATTCACTAATTAGGAGAATAGTATCTGGTGTAAGTTGTACTTAATATTTCCCCACGAAAGATCATGTACTTTTGTCTGATATTTATAGTCTATTTTTATTTTTCTATTTAATAATCTATTTTAGTCAATTTTAGTCAATATTAACACGCTGTTGAATACAATCTGCTTATCTTGATGCTGATAGCAATACTGATAAGCCTATTTACCTTTCATTCATGTATCACTTGCTTTTCATTACATTTTACTGATGTATAAGAATAGAACGGGCAATAGATTCAACATCACAATGTAACATATGGTTCTGTGTGTATTCTAATGAGATAAACTATAAAAAGAAAGAATTGTCTATTCATGGTGTCTATATTGTCTGGTTACAAAACACCCTTGTATTTCAGTACATGCATTGGGCCTCTACAGACGGGAGTTCAAAAGGATGTAAATAAATACAATAACAAAAAGATACTGTTTCATCTTAAAACATCTGCCTTTTTTTTCTATTGTGTATTAAAAGAGAATAGAAAATGTTGTAGTATTTGATGCTTCTTGATATATTAATAATCGTATGATTATATTAATTGCAAAATTAATATTATCTTGGAGGGTACCTATAGAGTTAAACCTCTCAATGCCAAATATTAACTCTAAAGATAGCCTATCAAGTACAACTTTAATTATTTAATACAAATTCAATAAATAAATGATATTTATAGGCCTATCCATACTATAGGTAGAGAATGATAATAGCATAAGTTGTATCATAATCATAATCATAATCATAATCATATTTATATTTATAGTTATAGTTATAGTTATGGTTATATTTATAGTTATAGTTATATATTTATACAAAGTGTTTTATATATCATAAAACTACTTTATAAACAAGCAGTCATAAAACAGTGGTAAGAATGATGGGAGAATGATGAGGAATGATGACAAGAGAAGAGTCAAATTGAACTATAGAACGTATCTTATAATATTTAAAATAATTCTTCCAGTACTATTGAATATAGGCACACGTGCTTTTATGAATGGCCATCTTCACTGGAAGATCCTACAAAATAATAGCTAATCACTGATATTGGGTACATTCTACAGTGTTCACTTTTCTAGGCCTGGTCATACCATAGTAGGACAGGTTGATCTTTTCAAGAATGTTAATGTCACACAACTTCATTTCCAATGTTCTTTCACTAGACTTTATTTTCTCCTTCTTTGGACACTTTACGTCCCTGCATGATGACATCATGTCATAGTTCCTATAGGCATAATTTGAGGTTTCTAAGCAACAAGAATCCTCATGTACCCACCCACCGAGTCCAATGGCGCCAAAGACACTCGCCAAGAAGCCCCCAAGAGTATTATCATCACCAATGAATCAACCCCTTTGATTGGACAGTCAAAAATTCCTCAGCAGAATGAATCCTTAGGCTTACTGCTCATGCTCCTCTCTGCTTTTGGGTTTTCCATCATGTCGCTTCTTGTTAAAATAGGAGGGGCACGGTTTCCTTCGTCAGAAATTGTATTTGCACGCTCCATTATTCAGACACTGTTGGGACTTGCAGGGTGTGCTCTACTTAGCATTAATCCACTGGGAGACCCCAAGATTCGTCTGTGGTTGGTGTTTCGTGGTTGTGTGGGGTCGATTGGTTTAGCCCTGTTCTTCTACAGTGTGACTAAACTGTCTTTAGCAGATGCAACAGGTAAAAACAATAAACAAAGTTACTAGAGTAGACTTATTCTTAATTGCTTGTATTTCTTCTTGTAGTGATATTTTTCCTGGGTCCTACATTTACTGCCATTTTAGCGGCTGTTGTATTAGGAGAAGCTTTTGCATTATTCGATGGTGTATGTGCTACCTTTTGCATCTTTGGAGTTGTCCTTGTCTCCAAGCCAGCCTTTTTATTTGGGTCTATTCACAGTCTTACCGGCAATGCAAATGAATGGGAGCGATTGTTTGCTGTTTTCTGTGCCTTGTTAGGAGCAATGATGTCTGCCATTGCCTACGTGACAGTGCGTAAAATTGGCAAGGGTGCTCATTTTATGGTTCATGTCGTGTATTTTGGTGCTATTTCTACGCTGATAAGTCCATTTGGATTTCTTTTCTTTCAAGACTATGTGACTCCTCAGGGCTGGAAAGAGTACACAATGCTTTTATGCCTTGGTATTGCTGCTTTCTTTGGACAGTGTCTGTTGAATCAAGGGTAAGTAAGAAAGGAGGTCTGTGCTCTTGTTTTTATTTATTTGTTTTCTAATGTTTTCTGTTCAGACTACAACTTGCGCCTGCAGGACCAGGTAGATGCCTTTTCTCTTTTTGGTACAAAGCATAATGGAAGGCTAATGTCATTTTACTTTTCTAGGAACCCTGATGCGCATGAACGACGTTGCTTTTGCCTTTCTCCTTGGGATCTTTGTTCTTCATGACTATCCAGATATCTATAGTATTCTAGGATCCACAATTATTGTGTTAATGACTACAGCATTGGGACTTCATAAATGGCATATGCATTCATCTGCACGCCGTCGTTCTGCATAAGTTCTCTTTGCATCATTTTATTTTTGTGTCCGGAGGATTTGGTACCTTCCATATCCAAGAAGGGCATTGACAATTATTATTGATATTATTGTTATTGTTATTGTTATTGTTATTGTTTGATTTTCTTATGTTTATATATTATAAAATAGAGTCGTTTTTATTCATCCCAAGTGAAGAGACAGATCATCATTTTATAAAGTGTGGACATGCATAAGACATCCTATTTTCCAGTGTACAAAGTGTGACTTGTTTTTTCCAACACTCGCTATCCTGAAAAAGACATAGCAGCCTTACCACTCTTAATGATGTCTGTTCAATGAACATTCTTCAAAATCGCATCCGTTCTTTCCGCACCCGTTCAAAGTGGACTCGCTCCAGCAAAAATACACCAAGCATTGAAAAAGTAAATAGGGTCATTTCCCTGTTATGTTAATGACTAAACAGAAAGAAATGAAAGTTTGCTGCTGCAGGGTTCTATTGTCCTCGCTACCCAAAAACAGCCGACAGTGTCCAGTGTTTTCAGTGCGATGTTATTCTTGACGAATGGAATCACAGTGAAACACCCATCACACGGCATATCCAGGCTTCACCTTTATGTCCTTGGGTTCTCCTTGGGTTTCCTACGACTAACACCAACAGTCATGGGTTGCCTGTGAAACCTCATGACCTCCCTTCCCACTCACCCAAGAGCGATATTATGAGAAAAGCACGGTTAAAGACATTTACAAAAGACACACATTGGCCACCCTTATTAGAAGAGTGTGTTAATAACAATACCCAAAGACGATTATTGCCCACTGTCTCCAAAGTAAGTTCATTTACAGCCTGCATGCATGCATGTGTAAATTGCAAATTATCCGGTTCTTTTTTTATTTTATTTTTATTTTTATTACAATTATTATGGCTATGATGATTAGTGTTATTATTATATGGACATGAGAATAAACAAAGCATATTAGTTAGCAGATGCAGGGTTTTGCTACATCCCTTCAAATGAAAAAGATGACAAGGTGATTTGTGTGTATTGCTGTACTACGCTATCAGGCATAGACAAATCAACACAACTTGTGTAAGTTGTATTGTCAATAGAGAAAGAAAGAGCGTTTCTTACTAAACAGAGGACATGAATAGCACAAAACATAAGGAGATAAAGCCAGACTGCTTTTTTTTTCAACCCTTCAATGCACATAGACAAACAAATGCACTCCAGCAGGAGGAGAAAAACGACACTCATTCAACATCCACTACCAAAGTATTAACAAAAGTAAGTGAATAATTACACTATACATTGATCTATTTACTGAGCATGCTTAGAAAGATCCAGACAATGGCAAGACAATGATAGCGAAGAAAATCAGGAACACGTCTTCACACGATTCACCTCAAAGTATCTCTCTAAAAGGAAAAGCGTCTTTACAAAAGAAAGCAACCATTGAAGAAAACCAAGGGAAAAGAAAAAGATCAGCCCAAGAAATGATCAAGAGCGCCAAAAAAGCCAAATTAGCAAAAGACCCACCTATGGATGACAGTGTTTGGAATTTTGAAAACACTCCCATGATAAACCGTGTCTCTGGAAGAAGACTACCACCTACATCCAATACTATCCTCACTTACTCAAAGCGTCAGAAGAAGAGATTGGCACCTATACTTCCTGATGAATTAACAGAAGAAACAATGTCAGATACAGAGTCCTCGGAGAGTGATAGTTCTCTGTTTACATCTGTGGCTGCACAACCGAATCAGGAAGTTAAGATAAAAGTATTGAATACTATTGCGTCGACACCTGCTGAAAAAGAGTTGGATGTCTCCAGAGTAGGTCCAATTTCACATGTTGCTAATGAAGAATAAAGCTTAATTTTAAACTTAGCAACCTAGCTCAATACAAGACAAAGGCAAAGCAAAAGCCATCGTACCAATAGCACCAAAGAAGATGACTCTCAGTCTAACAAAAGCACGTAAAAGCAGACTCAGTCCAGAGAAAACTACCTTGGAGACACTTGTGCCTGCATACACTTCACTGCCAGGAGAAGAGGAGAAAGGGAAGAACCCTACAACACCCCAACTGTCAGAGCCATTGTCACTGGTAAATGCAGCACCCATCGATGAAAGTCGGAATGGAAACGAAAAGGAGAATGCAGCACTAGCCTATAGAAAAGAGACAACCCCCCCTCCTTCAGGGCGCATGCTCTTATCAAGAACTCACTTCACCACCTCCACGCCCTTGCGGAACGGAATATCATTACCTAGTTTTGATGAGAATGAGCTTCTTCTTTCACCTGTCCGGCCAATAGAAAATGCAGGCACCCATCGACCATTGCACTCGGGTGTTTTCTTACCTACACCTATAATAGACAGAGAGAGAAGGGAAAACTCGATGTTAGCTATACTCAGTGAATCACAACAACAGCTTGCATCAACGCATTTATCAGCGCACAGATCAGCAGAAACAAGCTATGATGAACTACCAACACTACCGAAAGAAGCATCTGATGATAGTGTGGTTATCCCAAAGGAATACGAGCCAGCACATCAAGAGATAGCACCTGCACCATCTAATTCTATTGACATTGTCTCTGATCTGCAAGTTATGAAAGGGCAATTGACAGACAAAGAACTTGAAATGACAGTAGAAGAGTTTATCAGATCATTGATAGAGGAGAAAATAGCAATGATCCAGAGACGCGGGGATAAATATATTCAAGAGCTGAGTAGGCATGTAGAGCAGACAATAAGGCAGCTTGTGTAATATACTATCTCATAGACTCCTTTTGTTTCTACTATTTGGTTTTACAGCCGTTTTGCTTCCAATTTGCTGACTTATCAAAACTAATTTTATGGACTGAGCTAACTAAATTTAATAAAAAAAAAACTGAAAATAAATTCATGGATCGACTGAATGAAAAACCAAAGGAAATATTTTATTATTATTTGACTGGTAGCAATAGATTTAGATGGAAGCCCTATTTAGACAGTTGTTCAACTGGTTCTTCGAGTGCTGAGTGATAGTCTGCAGGTGTAAAACTAGAATTGCAAGTGAAGCATTACTGATTCTTTCTTCGGGAGTTTCAGTATCCTCTAGCTTTTGACGTCTAACTCTCGCCTTGATCAAAGCTCAACATTGATCGACTAGATTGAGTTCTGGAGAATAGAGGAGAAGATAGATACACTTATAGCCTCTGCTTCTTTCCTAGATCATTCTCTCTATTTTCTTGGAAGTGTATATAGGTGCATTGTTTATTATGAGGTAGAACTCTCTCATAACTTTATGCCTATCTATAAGAACAAGAGTCTCGCTTATGAATCCCATACAATGGCCTTATGTGTTACCTTTGGAATAGTCTTTAGGAGGAACTGCTGTTGCCTTCCTGTTTTCGCTACCCTGCATTTCTTCTTACTTTGGGGGTTTTTAGAGGCTCCCTGATGCTTACGTTGATCACACCATTTAGCGTAATGTATCCAACCATTAAATATGACAGCGCCCTTGTCAAAGGTCTCTCAGAGATAGCTTCTTTGCCTCAAAAAGACTATGTTCCACTAGATTTCATATTGATATTAAATCTGGCCTCATCAATAAATACACAGCTCTTGGTCTAATCTAGGTCTGTACCTTTTTATTTCACAGACTAATCGGATATGTTATTCATCTTCAATGAGTTTCTTACCTTGGCTTCGAACGTTGGTTTTTTAGTCGTGATCTGTTGAGATGAATGGTGTCAAATGTAACAATCGACCTATGCGAGTCTCATTTGCCACACTAGAAAACAATCAAACCCAAACCAAATATTTACGATTATCATTTCAAGCACCTACTTTAGTACAACAAACAACAGATTTAAGTAACACGGCAGTATTTCTGTAGGCGGACTATATCCTATTAGTGAAGAGTTATTTCATATTTTATTTTTGTTTGACCAAGTGAACTTCATCAAGATTCCAACAGGAAAAACATGTGTACTTGTTCAATATATTCACAGATCGTATACAGAACAAGTCATTGAAATAATGAATGGATGTGCTACTGGAACTTCGTGTTAGATTAACCATTGTATTCGTCTCATTCCTATTCGATCCCTATTATATGATGAGTCCTGAAACAATCACAACATAAATAATTTACTTGATTCTTTCAGAAATTTATCTCAACATTATAATCATCAAAATCATCATCTATTATTCAAATAAGAAGATAACTTGTTAAATGGTGCCTTACCAAACGATGAAGACGACTGGCAATCAAACTAAATCTATGCTTAATTTGTCTTTTTATTCACTTTTTATTCATTACTATTTTTTTAATGCAAACTCTCTCATATTTTAATAAACTGATGCATGATAGAAATCACCAGTCCAAATAAATAAAAAAGTCAGCTTTATCTCTTGTTCGACTCATCTTTTCCTTTCTTAAAGAATACAATAAAAAAAAGGGGGGGAGTTTCTCACGTGCCTCAACATCACAAATGGTCTACAGTGGCTGTAACAAACCCACTAAACAAGTATGCATGAAAAGAATTCCGTCAATAAACATGGCAGACCACCAGGTAGAATAACTCATCCATTTTTTAATCTCAAACTGTTGAGTGAGATTTGTAAACATAAAATATCCGAGTATGTGTTCTTGGCCATATTTTTTACTTAATTACTAACTTTAGTTCTCTTCTTAGTGTTTCATATATGCATTCTTCGACCGTTAAAGGTGCATCAGTGTTATGTTCTGACTTCAATCCAAAGATTCTCTATGAATAGGTCAACATGATTAGTGTGTTGTGACATAGCAGAATCCTCTATGAAATCCTGAGTGCACACAAGTACCATAGTACATCTCTGTATCAATTTCACTGATCGGTCATAACTACAAATTAACCTTCTTAGCCTAGTGTATCATTGGACACTTAATCAGAGTTGCCTTTATCAATGACTCTAACTAGACAACAACAACTCATAGTGTTTAATGGTTTATTCAATGGGGTGTTTATTCAATAAACCATACGATAGAAGCTGCTGAAGGATAAGCACCCACAAAAGGTATAAATAATGAACCTGCGTTCACTCAATAAAAATCATCTTTCTTCAGTTTCTTTACTCTTTAGTCTCATTCTGAAAATACTAGAACTAGCAACTACATTGCAATAAACTAATTGTGTTGAAGTTTTAAAGGACAAAGGTGTTTTCGATTTCGGGATGATGAAAACAACTAGTCCAAGCTGGAGTTGATGATTGAGGGATCAGTGGAGAGAATACAGACTCTGTCAAATGCATCAAGCACAATCAACAAGATAGAGATATCCATAACAAGCTTTGATAAATCATGCAAAGAATCTGGTATCTGGACTTTGGTAATTTCGTACATGATATATAAACCACTCAAAGGTAAGACCAAGACATAAAAAGTGATAGTTCTGCCAACAATTTGTAATCCAAGGACTCCCGCCATCTTTTGAGAATCCAACGGGTCTTTACAGAACATCACAACCTGTAAAAGATCTCGGCATATTAAATAAATATTAGACTCTCGGCAAGCTGTTTTTGCCTCTAAAACCTAAACTTGAACACCATTTTACACTATGTAGCTCTTTGATTCAAAGGTCAGGTCTCCAGCTCAACAATATTTGCTCATTTTTGGCTTCCAGGGTTGTTTCATTTGTCCATCGTAAAAAGATGTTTTTGTCAGGATTATTAAACAGTCTAGTTAAATGGATCAACAAAATGAGAGCATAGTTCTATTTCATTGGAGCCCTCTGTTAATGACACACGAGGAAGCTTCTTGATCAATTCTGCTACTGCTTTGGCAAATTTGTATATGTTTTTGACAGTACATACCCAAAGATTTTTCTGGCTCTTAAGCGGCAACACCACCTCTCCTTTAAGTCACAAAGAAATATTCCCTTTTATAAAAAGATATTTAAAATCAAAGGTTTGTGGAGTACAATGAGGCATACCCTTATATCACAGATTGTTAAGCGTTTTTTGAATGATAATGGTGACTTTTTCATAGAATTCATCAATTGTTCTCTACAACTTAGCAATAATAAAGAATACAGAAAAAAAGACAGTAGTTTTATTCACACCAGTCTATTTTTGTTAATGTGAAATTTCTTCAAAAGCCATTGTCTGGTATATTATTCACATAGTAATTAAATACACAGTTTAATTTTGTAGTGAGGTGCCTAAGTCTTTATTTTATTTTTTATAATTGCCAAATCCTCCGAAAATAATTAATAAATTCTATGAAAACGTCACCATTATCATTCAAAATACACTTAACAATCTGTGATATAATTAAATCGATTCCTTTTCTACTTGTCAATGCAACTATGCTTTTTTCCAAACATCCAAGAAGATAGAGTGGTCACACTACTATCTCACACAACTTTATAGTGTTTAATTGCAAAGTCAATCATTATTGCTAAAATAGGCAAGTAGTGTTTGAAATTGTTTATTTAGGCAGCGAAAAGGCCTTTTTGAACATATTAACCAATCATAAAATAGTATAATTTTATTCTCCGACATATTCCTTATATATCCTATAAATCTTTGGGTGTGTAGTAAAAAAAGTGCTTACAATTTTCACAAGTCTTTTATCCAATCATTTTTATTCATATCACGGTTTATGTAGCATGGTTTAAGCAACATCGACGTGATATATAATTGAAGCTATTGTGATTTAAGGAAGTGGTAGATCTAAGAGGCATGTAGAACTCAAGAGAGAGTGACTACAAACACAAATATCACACACAAAAGATGGAGTTTGGGGATGGACTTCCCACTATAGTCTTTCTGTTTTAGCAGGAGTAATAACAGATACCAAAGAGTGTTTAGCTGTTGTTCTTTGGCTATCCTTGTTGCTACACATGGTCTTATAATAGCCTCTAATTCTATGTATACATGATCATCATACAAATCATACATCTTGCCATCAGTTTCACAACAGTTCAATTGTTCCATTATTTTATTTAATATGGCACTGCTATTCAATATACTCTGATTATGAATTGTACCAGCAAATAGACCACAAAGGCTCACTGTGATTCCATCAGGGCAAACAATGGCTTGGTACTTAAAGCCATGCTGTCTTATGTGATCATTGTACACAGACTCTTGATGTTTACCCGGTCTACACATTGCATTAATAGTGCTGTCGATAAAGTCAACAACATTCCTATAACATGAGCTTTTGCTAATGATTGCATTGTTACAGACTTTCAAGTTGAAAGAGCTGAGGTATCTTTTGTTGTATCTTGCTTCATCTTTTTATTTGCAATATATCTTTTCAATCATTGTGTTAAATATACTGAATACTGTCGACTCATTAATATCAACTAGTAGGCTTAAATCCATAAATCTGGAAGGGTAGGATAATTGACAAAGCATAGCTGCAAATGTATCAACATTATTCCATGAAAAAGCATGAGGCATGTGTTCCCTGAACAGCATTGATTCTGGGAAACCAATTTCTCTGACAATTCTGGTTATTTTTTCAAAGTGAATCTGAATATTCATTTAAATAGATCATTATTGAAACGATAAATCTAGTTGTTGATTGTTATGAAGTGCATGTAAATGACTGTCTCTAACAAGTCGGGTGTACAGGCTATCCTCATCAAGACTGTTCAATACAGATTCTTCAATACATATAGTATCAAGATAGACATGTTAAACTATGTTGTTGTTGAACAAAATCCTGCTATTAGAAGAAATTTTATGGTCTAAATTATAGTGAAAGATGACGAAGAAAGACCTTATATTTACGTGTTTTATTTAATACAGGTTTATAGGGCTAAAGTAAGCCTGTATATAGCCTAAATATAAGCTCAGAACTTGTTAGTGAAAGATTCGAGTTTTTAATTTGCCTGTTTTACTTCCATATAGGGTCTGTGAAAATTTTCAAATATCAATCCTCTATATTTTCAGCAAATCAGCAAACTGGGAGCGGAACGACTATGTTCTTGTCATTCGTTTTTATTTTATTTTTGTCATTTTCTCTATTTATTTATGCATGTATGCAACCCAACACAACCCCCTCTTGTATCCTTTTTTAGTATTGGTATTTAACATGATTCAGCACAGTTCAAAATATATTAATCATCTTTTATGGAAGCAGTAAGATAAATTGAGCTATTTTACGTGTTATCAATTCTTTAATTTTATTTTGTCGACTTTCTTTAAAGTTTATTATTCGACTTGAATTGTCTGAAACACACACACATATTAATATTTACTTGTATTTACTTGTATTTTTATACATACATATATTCACACTGGAAATCTGACCTGGTAGAATAACTGTATAAATAGAATACTAATAAGACATTGTATATAAACAAAATATTCTCCTCCGAACAGAACGGGGCCGTAGGAGACAGTGGATAGGGATATAGAAAACTAGGAGTCATACTCATCTGCCTAGTAAGACACATATACACAGATACACAGATACACACAGATGGTCTATTTTTTGTATCCACTTTTTTGTATTCAACTTGCTAATCCGTGTAGATTTGTGTACAAATAGTAAGACCGACTATACATGGAACAGAAATGATGCAATGTTAATTCTACCCTGTTAGTGATCATCACTGCAATAGTAATATCAGTGGTAATACTAGCAATAGTTGTATTAGTAGATAGTTAAGCATTGAGTAATATCAGTGGTAATATCGCTAGTCATGCCAGTGGTCATGCCAGTGGTCATGCCAATAATGATAACAATACAAAAACCATTAATAACACTAAGAATAACACCAATACCATTAATAAACAAAGTCTAACATTTAAAGGTATGAGAAATATATATTTATATTTCCTTAGTTTTAGTTACCCTATTTCCCCCCTTTATATATATATATATTTCTTGTCCTACTTTACCACTTGACCCATGCGAGCAACTCTCTATTGTTTGTCTCTTGTATTACTTTAGCAAGTACACATTAGTGTCTCCATATTAATGTCACACGATGAATTTACAATACCCTCAATAATGAATAGCAAATCCATGAATGTTGAATAGAATATTGAATTAAAAAAATGTGCTACGGCTTCAGTTATTGGCATTCTTGGTGTATAAGATAGTAAGTGATACTGTAGCGATGAGGCTTTATTAGGATACCTCCTAGTTCATGTGACGCTTCTCTCCTTATTGATAGTGTATTTCATAAAATGAAGTAAACGAGATGGATATCTATTTTTGCATGCAAAAGGAAATGGCGGTAAGAGATAAACAGATGAATGTCCAATGTATAATACGGTAAGAATGATGAGTAAAATGCAATAGGTAAGCAAGAAGACCACAGTGGGGCGCCAGTACCTATATAAATATAATATTTTCCCCTATATTTGGAATTTTGCCTCTCTTTCCATTTCTCCCATTTACTTGTTTAATTTTACTGTAGGTAGAGAAAGAAAAATACAAAACATAAAACATAAAAGAGAATCCAGGCTTATAAAAGTATTTCTTTACAGGACCTCAGTCACCCTAACTGTCATGAACTCGACAAGAGACACGAGACGATTTTCTACCTTTGATATGAGTCCACATGCTCCTAAAGCCAAAGCCAACACACCCTCTGCTAACGAAGAGAATTTCAAACTTCAAAAGAGGCTTGCACAAATACGATCTAGGAGTTGTTCCATGGGCACTGCTCCTTCTGGACTAAGAGAGAGTCTAAAAGCCAGCACCCAGGCTGCAGAGCTAGAATCTTATGCAGCAATTGCCTCAGAATTGGCCAAAAAGAAATCCTCTGGTCTTCCTCGCTCTGTGGTGACTTCTGTTCCCTCTACAAAAATAAAGCAGGGTGGTCATACATTGCCAAATTTAAAGCAGGCAAAAAATACTGCTAATGCCAAAGTAGTGGCAGCTCCTCGATCACGTTTGCCTACTTCTGCCAGTGTCGCCACTTCAAATACAGCTCAGTCTTCTACTCGTCGAACTGGCGCCACTCGAACATCCTCTCATACCACAAAAGAAACACTGCAGTGTACGACAGGCGATAATAAAGCCCTCAAACAACCCAACACACTCAAGCAGAAGAATAGAGACTCAACTCATAGTGATGAATTTTCTTATCTTACTCCTAACCCAAAGGAAGATGCTATTTTTGATCGCAATGGAGAGCAGGAACGCGCATTTCTACTTCGACGTATGAGTCTACCACCTCTTTTTGATGAAGAAACTAAAGAGAAAATTAAAGCTGAAGAGGACAGTTTAAGTGCTGATCAGTCATTTTGTCAAGAGTTGAATGAAATCAGATCTCGGCTACAGAAACTAGAGAAGATTGAAAAGTCATTTCCCAAGAGTCCTGCGAATAAGCCTTTACAACGTATTGATGTGGTGGTTACTGCTGATGATTCCTCTGTCCATGCCCCTAGTACACCTATGATGTCTCCTCAATCCACAGCCACTTACCCGACGAGATCTGATCCATCGACTCCTTCTTCTCCCATCTCTTCTCAGTCTGCTGAGCCACGAACAAACTATTTACAGAAACTACTATGTACTGCATTGGATACATATAAACAGGTTACTAATAAACAACGACATCATCACCAACTGTCTGACACATCCGTCAAACTTCCTGCTGAACGATTGGCCGAGAAGATGGCGAGTATAGTGAGCGAGACAGTGTTTATCAATCAGATGCTATGGGCAGCTTTATCACAGAATGACACTATTGATCTCTCTCTTGCTGATTCTTTGGAGAAGAGCAGCGACACTCAAGTAAGGCTTCTTACAGACGCATTACACATCATGACAGAGACTGCCTATCCTTCTTCACCTACTGTTATGCGACAATCTACAATGACGCGAGTGCGTACATTTTCATTCTCTGATCATGAGGATCGCCTTTCTAGACCCAACTCCTATTCAAGCTACGATGCTTCTCTTCCTGATACTCTGCCTAGTTCGGGAAGCAGACATCAAACAACCAAGCCCAACTACATGGAAGAAGCAATAGAACCCCATTATGGTAAAACAGCAATGGAAACAGTGGTTGAACGTTCTTATCCCCGCCAGTCTACTCGACCCTTTCCAGTGGCTGGTATTATTGATCCTCATCAGTATACCCGAGTTCACCAACATCTACACCCAAACCCACACCTACCCTACCATGACACAGCATCAGCAACACTGATTGATTCTTCGTCTGAGTTATCCAATTATCTTTATGACTCTGATTCTCCTGTGACATCTATCCTTTCTGAGACACGTCAACGTCGCTCACTCCAAGATCGACAGTTTGCACCACCTAATGTCTCTCATCATCGCATGTCCGGCCAATCTACTTCTAGTGCGACCTCATATTACCAAAGACCTGACGAATGTGTACAAAACCTCAATTCTTACCATGCCTCCAATTATCATACAGGTCCTACTTCTCCGCGTGTAGCAAAACTCTTATCTCGCTTTGGTATGCTCGATAACTCACCAAAACAACATCATCGCTATATTTAAATCCTTCGGGGTTCACATTATCGTCATTGTTATTGTTATTGCTATTCTATTATCATTTACATGTACCTTTTTTATATCATAGGTTTTTTTTTCTTTCCCTTTTTGTTATTTACATTTCATTCTCTTTGTTATTTCTTTTGTACATGTTTACCATCATACACTATCGTATATCTATCAGTTCAGAATGTATAGAAACTTATCTAGTATTGTGTTTTGTACATCCACCTTTCTTCTATTCTTTACATACATAAACTACTTTATTTAGATGTTCATAACATATACTTAAAAAGGACTTTTTTTTTAATATAAAATAAACAGTATCAAAAAAATTGTTATTGTTAGAAATTTAATAACAATAACAATAACAATAACAAAACATCAATGATGTAGTCTCCGTTCATCCATAAACATATAAGAATACAGCCATTATTGTTAATTGAAAAAAGAATAATAATAACAAACTTATAAATTTATCTCAGAATTACTATAGGTCGTCTTTGAGCATGGTATGCCTACTACTTTATATAGTGAGGGTGAACCAATTATAGGTGAACTGGACCAGCTATAGTTGAGGTATGAGAATCAATAAAGAAAAAAAGAAATGTGTAGGGAATTATATAAAGAAAAAAGATAGAGCCATAAGAAAAAATGACTCATTAGAATATTTCATTAAAATATACATTTTTTCTATCTTTATTGTATTCATTGAAGAATGAGAAGAAAAAACTATAAAAAAATGTGTAGAGACGATGATTATCTTAAGATACCCCACTAAATGACAGTCAATATTGCTATAGTCAAATACTCCCATAAACACATAACCCTTTCTAGAACCTTTATTATAGGCTATATGAACTCTATTGGCATGGACATAAGGAATTTGTTGTTGTTGTTCTCCTTTTTATTGAATTGTCACAAGACAAGGCACTTTTGTCTTGGAAATTGGTGTGAAAGAAGCTCCGAAATATAGGCTCTATTCGTTTATTGTTGATTGATTGTTATTGTTATACTCCTGTGGTATTCAAATCTGTTTTTTTCTTCTTCTTTTGGTGATGACTTGATTGATATTTCCTTTACTTCAAATCTATTTCCATTTTTCGTGTTAACATTACAACAATCTCGAGTAGAAAAAAGCTTACCTAGAAAGAGTAATGAGTTTAAAACATTATTAGCCAAGGTAAAAAATTAACACACAAAAAATAGACTACAGAGTAGAGATATTTAGAGAATCAACCATAACCTCATAACTATCTACTTTACTAATCTCAATCTCAACAATTAATTTCAAGTAGTAAATCTCAGGCAAATAGGTGTCAATGGCTTGTAATATAATAAATGTTATGCAGCGAATATTATTTAAGCTTATAAATAATTGAGAAAAAAATTACAGTATTAAAACAGTTGTGATAATATAGAACTTTAATGGAGATTGAGAAAACATACATCTACTGTTTGTCTATTTATGTGTTCATCTTGGAAGAAGATACTAACAAACTGGTGAGAATACAAAAGTAAAGAACAAAAGAATAGTTTTGACTCTGAGAAGATATTACAATGAGATGTAAAAAAATAATACATCACCAGCTCAATAGCTTTTTGGGCTTTATTTTCATATTGTTTGAATCCAATTCATTATTTGACTTTAGACTCTCATTCAACAAAGATGCTATTTTATGCTAAAAAGATCTTACTAAAAAAAGTATTTGGTACACTGTAAACTCACTTTTGACATTTACTAATATCTAACTTTTCTACTTTCATGCTGAGAGTGAGAACAAATGCTGTTTATGTAGAATTAAGAGTTATTTCCATAAGAATATCTCTAGTCTATTCTTCACTTGCTTTTCCTTCTCGTTTGCCTCTTAAGTTTTCTATTTTTCTTAATTTATATTCAGTGTTTTGGTTTCCTCTCACTTTTTTTTCCTTTTGATTAGGCGTGCGTGTCAATAAAACTGAACTCATTGATTTCTATGAAAAGAAGGATGCTGTTATTTCGACAGCAGCTGTTACATTTTGGACCGCAAAATCAACCTCTTGAGGATGAGAATATCATAGATTTGCAGTTCAAAAACAACAAAATAGCCTTTTCTTGAAGTATAAATATAAAATATTAACACCATTATCAGTAGAATCTTTAAAAGACAATCATCATTGTACTGAATGATATAGAGTAATTAATCTAGCTAATAGCATATTATATTAGGCGTGAAAATATAAGGGTAGTGTCATTTTATTTTAACAAAGTTCCTTTTCTCTACGTTTTATTCTTGTTGGTTTATATTCTTTTCTCTATTGTGTAATCCCACTATGTTTGACATGGAAGAGTTATTTACTTATAATTATTTTGCAAATAGTGATCACAAGCTCCAATATTGTATCAACCTTGTCAATCAAGACATCAAAAAGATACAACCTAATTCAAAAATACTGAAACCGACATTAATGATGAAATATCGGAAGCAGGAAGCAATACCAATGAATGATATGAATATAATGAAAATGAGAATTTTATTGTGTCATTTACTATGAAGCCACCTTCAAATATCGGTCCATTTAGAACATTTGAATTGGCACTTGAATCTGCTTATTCTTTTGCAAATCAACACTCATTTGAATTTGCTAAAAGAATATCAGATCCTGATGGAAAAGGTTCTCTCAGAAGTTGTGAGTTGATCTGTGATAGAGGAAGATAGCCCACCAGTACTATAATTTACCCAAAGTCTTCTAGTAAACAACACCGTTCTAGTAGATCCAAAAGAATTGACTGTCCATTCAGTTGGTATATTGGTCTTAAGAAAGGATATTATTTTTTTATTACAGTGAAAAACAGTAATCAAAAGCACCTGCCAACAAAAGAAGAATACAACGGTAATTAATTGCGTAGAAGCCTAACAGAAGATCAAGAGAATATTGTTTCTGTAATAATTAAGTCTGGTACATCACCATTCAATAAGATGACTGTCTTGATGCAAAGAAATACGGGTTGATCTATCAATAAGAAATCCATATATAATACAATTAGAAAGCATAGAAAAGATGAATTGAACAACAGGTTTCCAGCTCACTCCCTTGTTGATAAGTTGAGTGAAAATGGAAACTATTACTATGAGTTAAAAAATGAAACAACTTCAGAAAAATTTACGGGTCTTTTTCTTTGTTATAAAGACTTTGTGAAGCTTTTTGAAAGATACTCACCCGCTCTTGTAATTGATGCTACCTAAAAAATCATTACAAAATGCCAATGGTACAAATAGTTGGTATCACAAACTTGAATAGTACATCTATTCTCGGTATTGCCTTCATCAGAAACAAGAAAGTAGCTGATTACACTTGGATTCTAAGCCAGATGAGATTATTTTATTTTCTTGAGAAGCATTATTCCAAGGTTGTGGTAACAGATCGTGAGCTGGCACTGATAAATGCCTTGGAAGAGATTTTTCCCCAGGCTACTCATCTACTATGTCGATAGTACATATCTATGAATATTTTATCCAGCCTCATAAAGTATTTTCCTGGGATTGATAAAGAAAGGAGCGACAAAATTCAAAGAGAATGGTGTACTCTTATTGAATACTCTTCGACAGAAATAAGCTATAACGAAAGGTTAAAAGAGTTCAAGAATAAGTTGCTAGAGCCGGACACTATCAGTAGCGGAGGGCTTTAGGATTCAAGCAACTTTGTACGGTATATAGATTCAATATGGCTTATTTACAAAGAAAGGTTTGTTCACTTGAATTTATTTAACTTAAAAAATCATTATTTCAAGATAACTAAGACTGTATGTTTGTATAGATTTATATCTGCTTGGACTAACAAAATATTACACTTCAACTTCCTCTTCTAGGTTTGAAAATGCACATTCTCTTACAAAACGAGAGATAAGAACTAGTACTGGGGACCTAAATGTTGTATTTGGGCGCATTGATAATGTTTCAGTAAAATAATAATAATCAAAAGTGAAATAGCAGTGGGAAAGAAGCATGGATTTGATGTATTTTATGGTTTCAGGATTTTAGCTGTTCAGTTGTACGGAGACGGAAAAAAAAGTTTTGGAAAGTTAAAATGGCTATGAGAGATAACTTGATTCAAAACCTCGGTAGATATAAGCGTTTGTTTTGGGAAGTTCTATGATTTCCAAGACTGTAAGAATCGAGTAGAGTATGGAATATCAATACTAAATAATAGACAAGTCTTTCTGGAATAGGCATTTTTCATTTAAAAAGAGATATGCAAAAGATGGTATGTTATTTATGAATGAATTCTTAAAAATTTGTTATTTAATTTGTTAAATCTTTTATATCCTAGAGTACAAGCCATTTCCCTGGACTTGAAAGAGTATGATAAACTTCATAAAGACTCATCATTGCATGATGATTTCTAAGTATGAATTCTGTAGTAAAAAGGCTGTATTTTGATAAATACATTGACTTGGCCAAAAAACAAGTATATTTTTTTAGTGGAAACATGAGAATTGAAATATTTTGCGGTCCAAATAACAGCATCCAAGAAGAAAACATAAGAATATCTTATTCTTCAAGGATCAAAGCAATTGCAAAAAAATAACATAATAGTCCTGTGGTAGTATTTTATTAGGTATTTCCTCATGTAGGATGAGATACAATACCTCTAAACAATTTTAACATTTGGCCTATTGCTCATCATGAAAGTATGCATAATGACGAGAAAATACTTAATAGCGGTATGTTGTTATAAGTGACCCTCAACAAGTAACCGGAAATTTTCAAATGTATAGATATATATTTTTTTGGATTCATACTCTTCTTAATAGTGATATAATTTTATAAATTCATAAGCTAAAGACTTAAAACCTTCAATAGATACATAGAAGAGTGTTTAGAACAAATAACGGTGGTTTTTATTATAGTGTTTCTTAGTAACCACTATCAGTCTTTGGCATTAATGACAGCCTGGCATCTCTACCCCATGCTGGCAATGAGATGGTCTGTTACTTCCTTTGATGTTTTGCCCCATTCCAGCATCAGGGCTGCCTCCAACTTTTCCTTTATAGAATATACCATCGTATCCTTCCTAAGGTTTTTTTAGGTGGGCCCATAGATGCTCAATTGAATTGAGATCGGGACTTTGTGAGGGCCAGTAAAGAAGAGTCTCCACACTCTTTGCTGCCTTTCATTCATGAGTTGCCCTGTTCGCATGGGGTCTAGCATTGTCCTCCTGTAGGTAGAAACTGGCTTTAGGCTTTAGGAGAGAAATGCGCTTGAGTTCGGGGCAGTAGACATCTCCCAAGACATCAGTGTACTTGGTGGAGTTTATCCTGCCTTCCACTATGATCCATCTCCCAACACCCTCCCCACTAAAACAACACAACCGATCACTCCACCACCTCCAAACTTAGTATCAAGAAAATAATTGGGAAAGGCCGTACAAGGCTGCCTGATGGCTTTGATGCCCCTGTCAAAGCTCATCAGCTCCACTCTGGACTCATTGGACCAGACGACCCCTTGTCACTGCTCATGGGTCCAACCAAAGTGCTCATAGGCTCACTGGAGCCTTGCCTCCATATGTTTCTTGGTGAGAATAGGCCTTACCACTGGACTGAAAGAGTAGAAGCCCATTTCATCAAGGTACCTCTTCAGAGTCTTGTCTGATACCTTGATGGCCTCCTTGGTCTGATGAGAATTACTGACTACCGTTCTTCTCAACCACCAGAGGGCCCTGCTGTTCAACTTTCTCTTGTGGCCACTTTTAGGAGAAGGCAATAACAAGCCTGTCTTCTTGAAGTGTCTCACAATTTTCCCTACAGTGTTGTGAGAAACATTGAACATACGAGATATCTCGGCTTGGGTGGTGTTCATGTTCAGCACCTCATAGAAAACGGCTGAAAAAGTCTCGAGGCTCATCTATTTCCCATATATATCGGGGGTCTTAGTAAAAATATTCACGGTGTTGGATGAGTCAGATATTATAGAAAAAAATTGTTATGAAGAAAAAAAGAATAATGTTTATTATTTTTGGTATGAAAATAGCCTGGAATTTGAAATGGTCGATTATATTTGTTTGATCACTTTAGTATTCATATTCAGCACCTTGTGTAAGATGGCTGAGTGCGTCTCGAAGCTAGTGTACTTTCTATACATCTCAAGAGCTCTAATAAATATGTTTACAGTATTAGATGAGTCAGACATTATATAAAAATTAATGTCATAAGAGAAGAGATAGTGTATGTTGTTATTTTGGTATAAGAATAGCTCGAAAATTGAAAATCCCAGGGACATTCTTTTGGTCACTTTATAAAACTGTACATCACTGAACAGTACAAATAAAGTAAAAAGGTAAAAGGCCAATTCTCTTGAATTCCATGCTATAATTTTACCAAAAGAAAAATACATCATATATGTCTTTTCTTATGACATTACTTATTGTTAATGTATGCATCATTCAACACTAAACATATTCATCAAAACTCTCGAGATTCCAAAGACTGGTAGTAGTTACTAAATACTTTACTATAAAAATCATTCTTTTATAGTATCAATAATCTTCTACTTATATTCTGAAAGTATTACATCTCTATCTAATCAATTCATAAAGTGATAACACCACTAAGATAAAGCATAAATAAAGGACATTTGTGTTTAAAAAGCCCTGATTCTTTTTCCTTGTTACTTTACTTGAAGCCTATTT
>JALLLS010000132.1:0-63109 GCA_025094145.1 Spinellus fusiger | reverse complement strand
ACAAGTTTGACCTGTTCCTTGCCACCACCACCATGGTGTTGATCAAACACTGCCGCCCCTTGTTGGGAATTGATCCTGTTCTGTTGGTGCCTGCTTCTAGAGCAGAGAGAAGCCGTTTGGTCCGTTGGCGTCTTGGGTGGCTCCCTGGAAAGCCTAGAGAGTGTCCTTGTGGTTCTGACCATACCTCGCGCCGTCACCTGCTGGAGTGTTCTCTTGTGCCTGCCTCCCTTTGGTCTTTGCTGCCTGTTTGTTCTGCTGGGGTTCACCCTATTGACTCCTGCCTCAACAGCATGTCAACACGTTGTGGTGCTCCCTGTCCTGTGTGGTGGCCTGCCTTGCTTGCCTTGCTCTGGCACATAGAAACACTATGTTGCCCAGACTGTTTCTTTCCTGAGGACTTGTCTCCTGGATCCCTGTGGCTGGCCTCTGGTGGCAGTATTAGGTCCTTACAAGAATGAAACCTTTTCTGTCTGTCTCCTGGTTGCTCTCCCCCACTGCCACAACCATTTAGTGCATGTTGGGTGGAAGACCTCCAGAACAGTAGTTTAGAGAGTAGTTTAGAGTTTTCTGTCAAGTAGTTTAGCATTTTTTTATATCTTTTAGTCTTAGATGTTTTTTTGTTTCTTTTCTTTTCTTTTCTGTGGGGTCACTTTACTTTTTGAAGCATGTGATAAATACCCCTTTAATAAAAATAATCTTTAACCTGAGCTAAAGCCGGGGGATGTTTTAATTGGTTGACTTGATAATCAGATTTGTTAAGCATTCAGGAGGTTGTTGGTTCAACCCCCACCAGGGCAATTTCTTGTCTAAAAACAGGCATCCTAGCCCCTACTATTTTCTGGCCAGGTTGGTTTCTGTTCTTGGTTTTGTGGTCTTGGCTGGTGGTTTTGACCATGCATCCTGTCCTTTTCCCCCCATGCAGGCACTGCCTGGTATCCTATATGATCTGTATGTCCCAAAAGGGTTTAATGCTGTTTCTGTCTGGTGTGGTTTCCTAGTTTGGCTGGTCTGGTCTTGGGGTGCTGGCAGGTGGAAGGATGCCCTCACGGGCTTAATTAATCAATCTTTCCTATCTTTCAAATAAGTCTTAGTCTTAGTAATTTGTCTATATTCTAATTCCTTTCCTTCCTTTCTATGATTCCTATCCTTATATGTAAATATGCTTCCGTAATATATGTCTGATGGAGTCACTATACTATTTCTAGCTTGTGAAAAATACTCCTATAAAATAAATAATCTTTAAACTGAGCTAAAGCCAGGATCTCTCTTTCTGCTAAGCAACACTTTTTTCAAAAGCAAAATTGTAAGTCTATCCAAATTTGAAAATCATCCATCCATCACCAAAACGCTGCATCCATCAAAAAAACACAATCCATCCATCAACATCACCCACCTCCCCACTTACTGTCCAAGTTTCAGGTCAACACCACTTGAATAGCAGTAGATACACCATGTTTGCCAATTCTGCTGAACAACAGCTTAATGCTTCAACCCAGGCTGAGATCGTTTCGGCCCTTCAATCTCTGAGCTCAGAATAGCTCAGTTAAAGCAGCAGCAACACCAGCAACAGCCAGCAACAGCAGCAACAAAGACTGGAGGCATTTGAGGCCATCATGGAAGAGAATATGAGGCTCAAGGCAACCATCACAGCCTTACAGGCTGAGATAAGTGCACTCAAGGCACCAACACCAGCAGCACCAGCAACTGTCACTTCTAAAGTGATACAGAGCAGAGAAATGACACAGGCCATTCTCTGCCAACAGTAAAGGACTCTTCTTGGGCCACAGTGGCCAAGAAACACATCCCAGCACCCTCCAAATGCCCCCAGACATCAGCAAGATGTGTTGCAGCTGCTTCACATGCCTTCACCATCCAGGAAGGTGAAAAAGGATACACTTATGTGTATATTCCACGTAGCAGACAAATGAACCATCCAGAAGTGCATAAGCTTCTCAGAACCCTTGGCTTTGACACTGGACATATCCTGGATGTCTCCTTCCAGCAAGATCAGTCATTGGTCTTCTTGTTACCTACAGTATGTACCAGATGTAACAGCCCTCTTGGAGAAGGCTAGTGTTACTATCTACAAGGACTTTGACCCCAGAGACCCAAAACACTTGGCAGACCCCAAGTACAAGGACTTCTCAAAGGAAGACCTCTCACTGGAAGCCATGCACATCACCAGAAAAGATGCCTGCAGGCCATTGAATATATGAGACCCCACACTGCACACTCTGTAGCCACCATCTTTGCTGAGATGGTTGGATTAGTGAGTCCCAGATTCCTGAGAACCCCCACAAGAGAAAAGTGTATGAAGACAGGTATGATCCAAAAACTGCATTCAAGCATCCATATGAAGATATGAACATGGATAACCCTCACAAGACATCACCTTATGAATAGAGTCTCATTAGGCTTATGGAATGCCAATGGGCTCCACCACACTATGATCCATGATATTTTAAGACACTCACACTCATTTCATATGATTTTCATTACAGAAACCTGGCTTCTCTCTCCTTTATGCCTCCCAACCTCCTGGACCCAGTTCCACACATATGGCCTACCAGTTGCTGGAAATTACCATGGCTCAATGGGTATATGTGCCCCATCTCTCCCTCCTGTCCTTTCCCTGTCACTCACCTACCTATGCCTTCTCCCTATGCCCTGAGTGTCCAAGTTGGATCACTCAGAATTGTATGTCTCTACCTTCCTCCCTCTCTATCTCTTGAAGAAGCTTTTGGTATTCTGGACTCCATTCCTTTGACAGAAGATACCATTATCTATGGCAACCTCAATGCAAGGATGGGTGTGCTAGTAGGAGGTCATTCTACTAACACTCATGGTACTGCTCTGGGATCATGGCTAGAAGATCAAAATCTTCATCTCTATAACAGTATGTATGCATATGGTGTGCCAACCTACCTCACATATCAAAACAACCAACAGCACAGCAGTATCATTGACATGTTTATCTCCAATTTCCAGTTCACCAATGTCACCATGGATATAAAGACAGAGCTGTCTCTCATTCTGATCATAAGCTTATCCGCTTTGCTTTTGACTATGGCATGGCTGAATTCCCACCACCACCACCACCTCTGAGAAAGACATGGAACTTGTCTTGCTTGAAAGAGCCTGATATTGCAAGGCTGTATTTACAAAAGTTCAGATTATTCACACATGAGCTGTCTTCTAGATTAACATCACTTGTAGCAGAGCCTCCACCATCATGCCCAGACTTTGACACTCTCAATGAACAGTTCAATAGCTGTGTTTACAGTGCCCTGGATGATTCTGTTGGTAGGAAATCAGCAAGGCCATCCCACTGGAAGAAGTTCTGGAATAGTTCTCTGCAGTCAGCAGTAGAGCTCAGGGACCACTACTATAAGAAATGGCGTTGTTCTGATGGCCTTGACAAGTTGCTCTGGTGGCAGAAGCATGGTGATGCCCAAAAAGCATTCAGAAGTGAAGTGCAAAGAGCAAAACGACAGCAATGGCAGACCTTTTGTAGGAGTATGGAAAAGGACTTCACAAAAGCAACATCAAAAGTGAAGCAGATCAAAAGATGTTGCCAGCCCCAGCAAAGCTTTCAGCATGATGAGGGTGATAAAGCAGCAGCAGAGGCTATGAGCAGACATTTGGCAGAAGTGTACAGTGTATGCATTCTTCCATCAGTCAGACCACCACCACCACCACTCAATGATGTCCATCCATTCCCAGCACTTGACTCACCATTCTCTAGGGAGATTGTGACCATGATCATTGGACATCTACCCAACAGAAAAGCACCTGGAGCAGACCATCTCAAAGCAAAAATGCTCAAGCCTCTTAGGCCAGTAATATCCCAGCTTCTTTCCCAGTTCTTTACCTTGTGTTGGCAATGGTCTACTGTGCCTCATCACTGGCGTTATGTTCAGGTTTTTCCAATCTACAAAAAGGGTGACCCCAAAGATGCTGCTAATTATAGGCCTATATCACTCACTTCTGTTCTTAGAAAGCTTTTTGAGATGTGTCTCTCATCCTTGCTGCACAAACACTCACCACCACTGGATGTTGCTCAGGGTGAATTTGGATCAAGACGTGGAGCATTAGACCGGGCATTGTGCTTGCATGACCTGATCAAGGCTTACTACAAGAGGCACAAACACTACCCAGTGGTTGCCTATCTAGACATCAAGGCTGCCTATGATACAGTGTGTTGTGTTCCGACTTCAATCCAAAGATTCTCTATGAATTGGTCAACATGAGTAGTGTGCTGTGACATTCAGAATACTCTATGAAGGCTTGAGTGCACACAAGTAACATAGCACATCTCTGTATCATCTCACTGATTGGTTGTAACTACAAGTCACCTTCTAAAGCTCAGTGTACTATCAGACACTTAACAAGAGCCATCTTCATTAATAATTCTAACAGAACAATATTGATGTATCAGAGCCAATTGAGTAAAGACTTATAATAATGAATGGTTTCAATAATGGAGTGCTTATCCAATGAACCAACCATAGGGTTGAATCTAATAATACTACAACTAAGTAAAACATATGAGCCAACCATAAGGTGGCAGTTATTAATACTACCATAAGGTAGTAATATAGACACCAACCATAAGGTCAAAGAGAGTGAATTCTACCATAAGGTAGAATGTCCCCACCAACCATTTAGTTGTAATTGTGAAGCAGCCATAAGGTTGACTATCATAACTACCATAAGGTAGAATAGATTATCCTACCATAAGGTAGAAGCCACTGAAGGATAAGCACCCACCAAAAGTATAAATAGTGAACCTTTCTTTACTCAATAAAAATTATCTTTGTTCAGTCTTGTTAATCTACCTGTCCAAACAATCTCAGCCAGCATGGTACCTTGTTTTCTATGAGTGACTATGGAGGGGACATGGATACCATTGAACCTAAAAGGGATACCAAGGTAGATAAACTCATTGACAAAGGGTAGAGGCTCACCATACAGTTGGTATGTATGCTGTTGTGATGACCTTGCTGGTTGTATGACTGCACACTTGGGGGGACTCCACCTAAAGCCCAACAAGAATGAGTGGTGCTCTGCTAATTGAAGCATGTGCTTGACTTGTTCTGCCTTGCCAAAGATTGCAATGTCATCTGCAAAGAACAAAGAGTTGATTGCTGTGGGCTATTCTGTGCTGGTACTAATGCTGCCAATGATAGATGCATCATAAGCCAACAAGGAAGAAGGTGAAAAGGAAGGAACAAATGTTGTTGTTTGGCGTTCTGCCACTGTTCTGAACAAAGGTGCCAGAGAGTTGATGTAGATTGAGTACAGATGAGGACTCAGGACTGATCCTTGAAGGACACCTGTCACTGGCAAAAACGGACGTGATTCACAGTTTTTCAGTATCACTGTCACAGAAACAGCATCAAAGAGATGGACTAGAAGGGCCAGAAGTGGTGGTGGTGTGTTTCTTTGCTTGAGTGCATGCCAGATGACTCTACAATCCACTGTGAGATTGTTTGGACAGGTAGATTAACAAGACTGAACAAAGATAATTTTTATTGAGTAAAGAAAGGTTCACTATTTATACTTTTGGTGGGTGCTTATCCTTCAGTGGCTTCTACCTTATGGTAGGATAATCTATTCTACCTTATGGTAGTTATGATAGTCAACCTTATGGCTGCTTCACAATTACAACTAAATGGTTGGTGGGGACATTCTACCTTATGGTAGAATTCACTCTCTTTGACCTTATGGTTGGTGTCTATATTACTACCTTATGGTAGTATTAATAACTGCCACCTTATGGTTGGCTCATATGTTTTACTTAGTTGTAGTATTATTAGATTCAACCCTATGGTTGGTTCATTGGATAAGCACTCCATTATTGAAACCATTCATTATTATAAGTCTTTACTCAATTGGCTCTGATACATCAATATTGTTCTGTTAGAATTATTAATGAAGATGGCTCTTGTTAAGTGTCTGATAGTACACTGAGCTTTAGAAGGTGACTTGTAGTTACAACCAATCAGTGAGATGATACAGAGATGTGCTATGTTACTTGTGTGCACTCAAGCTTTCATAGAGTATTCTGAATGTCACAGCATACTACTCATGTTGACCAATTCATGAAGAATCTTTGGATTGAAGTCGGAATACGACAGTATTACTGCCACAAAGACCAGATCTAGACTTACCAGATTAGAAAATAATGCTATTGCTCCCGAGTTCAATAGATACGCTCTTCTATCCATTGAATTATTACTTTTAATTCTTCTTTAAGCAGTAGAGGCTTTTTATTTTTATTTTATTTTAAAAAATAATCTCAAGAGATGAATATCTTTCTTTGTTCAAGTACTTTATCACTGTGCTAGTATGAAAAGGCTTATACTTTATAGAATAATACAGTGCTTGTCTGCATTGGCCAACGTGTTGTTTCTCACTTTCACCAATAACTCACTGTCTCCCATTAATAAATGCAATTTTCTAAAGCGGTTTTTTCTTCTTATAATACTCGATAGTTCTGCTGATAACAGAAAGATCCATGTTCAGCATCGTCCAGTCTCAGAAATAGACCTGTTGTTTGCAAATGATTTGTGAGCAGCAATAGACTAAATCTAGATTCCAGTGTATTTATGCCTCAATCAAAAGGGCCCTGATACATGTGTGAATTAGACCAAACAAACAAGATAAATCATTGTAACAAGGGACAATCACCATCACAAGTACAAGTGCATGTTCACACAAAGTATGACTACTGATTTTGAATGATTGAAATCCATCTGGTTTTCAGCTCAGCAGCAATACCTTAATATTCTTCTGTAATACCTATTTGTAAAGGCGTTTCCATCTCATACAGAATAACTTACTTTATGGGCTTGCACTACAGACTTTTCTCAGTAATAGAATGACTTGACTAACACAAGGTCTTCCTTCTTTGTACATGTGCATACACTTAAGAGAAGAGAGTACATACTTGTCATCGGCATGATGGACACCAGGAGGAGAGTCCACGGCATGAGTGCTAGCTTTTGTATTGATTTCCTGGCTCTTGTTATTCTTTTCTTCTTCTATATAAAAACCAGAAGCACTGCCACTGATGGAAAATAAAGGAAAAACAAACAAAAAACAGAAAACAAAAACACGATTATTTTGTGGTGCTCTTTCTCTGTCATGGGAATATCAGTGATACTACGAAAAAGATCCCTTATTCTTTACTAAAATACAGTTTGAGTTCATTTAATCCCAGTCACCAGAGTGCCTGCCTCTAGTGATCTAAAGAACAGCAGTTTAAAACATTATAAAAAGCTGATTTCTAATGTGTCATTCTCTTCACACTTATTCTTTCTGCTACTTGTTATTATGACTCAAAAAAATATCCAAACTGTCCGACTTTCTTCAGGCAAAGAAATTGAAGGTATACTCTATAGACATTAGAAAACACACCCTTCCTGTATAAATAGTTTTTTATTTTTTTTTATTTTTTTATTTTTTTACTTTTAAATAAACTCACTACTGTCACCAATAGTCTTTACACATTTGTTTATCAACAATGAGTTTGTACCTGGCCACGGTCCTCTTATTGAAACCATCAACCCAGTCACTGAACAAGTGATTTGTTCGGTTCATTCTGCCGATGAAAATGATGTGAATGCTGCTGTTTTTGCTGCCAAGACATGTTTCCAAACCACTTGGCGCAAGGTGGCTCCCGTTGAACGAGGAAGACTGCTGAATAGACTGGCAGATCTTATGGAGCGTGACAAGAACGAATTAGCTACCTTGGATGCTCTTGACAATGGCAAAGCATTCACTATTGCCCGTGATGTGGATATTACCGACTCTATTGCCTGTTTCCGTTATTATGCTGGGTGGGCCGATAAAATCCATGGAAAGACAATGGATACTACATTTGACAAGATATGTTATACACGTCATGAAGCCTTGGGTGTTGTGGGTGCGATTATTCCATGGAATTATCCTACTATGATGGCCACTTGGAAGTTTGCTCCTGCCTTGGCAACAGGAAACTGCAGTAAGTGGACATGCATGGGAGAGATGGTTTATTCTATAGAGCTGACGCCTTTCTCTAGTTGTTCTCAAGACATCTGAATTGACACCTCTCTCTCTCTATAAATTTGCTACTCTCTGCAAGGAAGCAGGGTTTCCCCCTGTAAGTCCTTTTCCACCCTCCACCCATACTGTGTAGATGTCGATAGATAGATAGAAAGGAGAAAGAGAGAGCAGTAGATTAAACAACAGCTATTGTAGGGCACAGTCAACATCATAACAGGGTATGGCCATACTACAGGCGCCTATCTCTCTGCCCACCCTGACATCAGCAAGATGGCATTCACTGGCTCCACAAGTACAGGACGTAAAATCATGGACGGCTCTTCCACATCCAACCTCAAGAAACTCCAGCTTGAACTAGGTGGCAAGTCGGCCCAGATTGTATGTGCTGATGCCAACCTCCAACTTGCTGCTGTCCAATCTGCAGGGGGTATCTTCAACAACCACGGACAGAGCTGTAATGCGGGCTCTCGTATTCTTGTCCATGAATCAGTGCATGATGAGTTTGTTGGATTGTTCATTGAGGAGGCCAAGAAGATTAAGCTTGGGGATCCATTTGATGAGGATACTTTCCAAGGACCTCTGATTAGCAAGGGACAATTTGAAAAGGTATTGGGCTATATCGACATTGGGAAGAAGGAGGGTGCCAAGGTTGCTTTTGGTGGCAATCGATGGGGAGACAAGGGCTATTATGTCGAGCCTACGGTGTTTATCCACTGCAACAACAAGATGCGTATTATGCAAGAGGAAATCTTTGGTCCTGTTGTGGGCATTGCTACCTTCAAAACAGTAGAAGAAGCCATTGCTCTAGCCAATGATTCTGTGTATGGGTTGGCAGGTGGCGTCTATACAAAGAGCCTTGATACTGCTATCACTGTCAGCAACGAACTCCAGGCGGGCACTGTGTGGGTCAATGCTTTTGATGTGTTTGACCAATCAACACCCTTTGGAGGCTACAAACAATCAGGATTTGGTAAAGAATTGGGCAAATACGCACTCCAAGAATACACACAAGTAAAAGTAGTGAAGATTCTACGCGACGGTCTGTAGACTAAACAACAGAGGGGTTTTCTATAGCAAACCAACCCCTTGTAAAATAGCAAATCAAATAAACTATACGGTTAAAAGATCACAACAAAAAGAGTTTATTTTACTATAAAAGGGAATCGTATGTTCTAATGGTCTCTGTCCTTGTAAAAGAAACACACCAGTGGATCTGTTTTTTTTTTTCCGAGGAGAGGTGCAGTGTGCCAGTGTGTCTGTTGAATGCACGTGCGTTGATTACGTCATCACGACTAGAGTGTCCCTGCGACCCTTCACTCACTTCTTTGTAGCTTACACTCCACACCCTTCCCTCCTCACTCTTCTCATGGCACTCCATCTTGCTACACCTGCTTTTCGCTCAGTTGCAAATCTTACTGTCCGTCAACAGACAATGGGACTGGTGAAAATCCACTCTTGTAAGGAGGTTATTCTGTCTGTGTTGACTCACATAGTGTGATAGCCACTGTCAATGCCAACACCACTACGGTGACTGCCCACAAGCCTGACCGTATGCATGGTTCTCTTCACTGGAACCTGGAGCGTGCTGCCTCTGCTGCCTTGGTGCCATTGATTGCCACTCAGTTTGTTCTTGGTGCTTCTCCTATCACTGACACTCTTATTGGTGTTGTTCTTCCTATCCACCTTCACATTGGTTAGTTCTCCACGCACCACCACCCTCACTCAAAGAACAATCGCCTCACACCTTTTCCTTTTTTTTTCTTTCTATTTAGGATTTGACGCCTGCATTGTTGGTAAGTGACTCTAACAGTACACATCATTGTTCTGTCGGTGTGCCATGGGGGAGAACCACTGGTTCTTTTCTTTTTTTTTCTCTTTCTCTTTTTTTCTCTTTCTCTTTCTTTTTGCATTGTCAGATTCTACAGGGGGGATGAAATGGAACTCAGTCCTGTCTCTTTGTATCTATTAGATTACTTTAATCCTCGCAAAGCACCTATTGTTGGTAGAGTCATGACTGCTACTCTTTATGCCGCTACTGCTGGTGTGCTTGTTGGCTGTTATCAGATCAACACCCAGGATGTTGGTGTGACTGAACTTCTGACCCGTCTCTGGACTGCTTAATAAGAATAAAGACAACTTGTAAGCAAAAAAAGAGAAAAGAGAGAGAAAAGAGAGAGAGGAAAAGAGAAAAAAAGATTAGCCGTGTGTGTTTATTGGGTTGTGTTCAGGGAGAAAAAGAGAAGCAAAAAAATAAGCGAGTATAACTGTGAGTTAGTAGTAGAGAGGAAGGAAGGAAAAGAGAGCCATAAGAAGGTGGTGTCCTATAGAAACTCATCTCTTGAGGAAGAGGAGGAAGAAGAAGAAGAGAAGAAGGAGGAGGGTTGGGTGGGACTGGTAGAAAGAGCAGGAAGAGTAGGACTCATGGGTGTGGTGGATCGACTACTGGAGGCAGAGATGGAGCCTCTTGCTGACAGTCCGTGGCGATTGAAGAAGTTCTCCTGGGAAGAGTGAGTTCTTGTTCTTCAGAATGGGAGCTTACCACTACTGTTTCTGCACCAAACATCCCTGCAAATCCTTTAATGACTTCCTGGCTCTGCTCTTCCCATAGAAGGAGTTGGTCGAGAATAGCACCTTTGATCTGCTGTCTTAGGACTTGGATTGATTTCTTTGTTTTTATCTCTTGCTCCTTGTATAAATATAAATACCACTCTGCATCCTCCTTTCTCTATCCAATGTACCTTTAGGAATGAAATATTCAGCTCTTTCGCACTGACGCCTCTCTCGAGATTACGTCGGAGATAAGCATCATAATCTCTGACAATACGTGTGATAAGATCTGATGTGGAAATGCCGTCCGTACGCTTTGTAGGTAAGAATTTGCCTTGTGTCTTTACAAATGCATACACATCACCAGACTCCACTGATTCATAAGGATCAGCATCATGCGCTACATAGTCTATTTGGTGAAGATCCAGAAACTCCTGAGTCACAACCCAAGGCGCATCTTCTACTACTTGATCAACCCATCGACAGTGGCGCACAGACTCATACCGCTCTATGTCTGTCATGACTGTCTTTCCTTTGCGCTTGTGGGTTTCCTTATCACTGCACACTAATCAGCAAATCATGACTGAGTAAAGTTGAACAGAGGGTTTGAATAGACTAAAAGAAAGAAAGAAAAAGAAAAGGGAAGAGGGGGAGGGGAGTAGATAGCTTACCACCCACCAAAAGATAGACATCTGGAAATGATGTCTTTGCTTGTTCAAGGGCCTTGGTATGGCCAAAATGGAACATGTCATAGATACCATCACAGTAAATACGTACTGGACGGTCCAGAGGTGGCTAGAGACAGCAATAACAAAGAAGGAGGAGGAGGGTGAGTGTGCATAAATGCAGACGAGTGTAGAATTGTAGATAGAGAGACGCTCAACAGACAAACAATGGCAGAGAGCAGTGTGTCATTCTCTTACTGTATTAATCTTGAATGGATAACCCTCCATTTCAGACAGGATAGATGTGTGTTTGACTGGAAATAGAGTGCCAGAAGAGGGTATATCTTGGTCTATGCTCTTTGTATAAGCTGTTGATCCTTTTTGTCCTATAAATGACCTACTCATAGTTATATTCCAAGAACAATAAGAGAAAGAACCAAATCAATAGAAAGACCGAAAAAAAAAACACTATGGACGAGTGATTAGTATTTAAAGATAAAAAAAGTGCTGTACTACTACGTCAGATAATAAATCTGGGGTTTATCTTGCCATGTGAAGGGTTCACTCCACCAATAACAGGGAAAATAATAAGCAAGTAAGAGTCAAAACACAGCCAGAAGACAGCTGAAATAGAAAAAGATAGATAGAAAGCGGCCATTGTTTTCTCCCTCCATCTTTGTGTGCTTCTCTCTATTGATGCAAGCAATGGATATGAACTACGCTCACTAGACTCGTTGTGATTTCTTACTGATAAACATATGCAGACGACAGTCTCTCTTATCAGCCATGGATTGCCCCACCCAAGAGAACAGTAACAGCTCAAACAATCCTCTTTTACTGCTCTGAGCGTAGAAGTATGACTATTGTTTTGACGGTTGTCTTATATCCATGGGTCTCATCTCACTGACTCACTCTCTCACAAAAGACATTTGCATAAAATGGGAAAATGAGAATATGGGAAAATAAGAAAATGGGAAAATAAGAAAATGTGGAAATATTTTAAAAAAAAATGCTGAAAATATAAATGGTCTATTTATTTTATTATTTTATTATTATTTTATTTTATTTTCTCATTATTTTATTTTCTCATTTTTAAATAATAAATCTACTAAGGCTTTGTAAACCAAAACAGACATCTTCAATACCAAAGGGTGGGCTCTTTCTTTTTCTCCAGTGCACCAGGCGTAGGCAATGAACATTTATTTTTAGCTGTCTGGTAAGCATCCAGTCCTCTTCTCAAGTACATGGTGGCACTCTCTACATGCTGAATGTGTTGTGCCCATCTACAAATTGTATTCCACCACGGTACCATTGTTCTTGTCATTTTCATATTCCCAAACAGAATAGAAAATAGACTCTTTCGAATATCCTCTATCTTTGGTACTGCTGTCTTTAAATCATCTGTAGATATTCTGTCAAGTGTTTCAAGCAGAAGAATTGGTTTTCTTAGATAAGGACACGCGCAACGGCTTAGTTTATACTGGTGGCAGTAGGTAATCAAATGAACAAAAGAAAGGGCAAGGTATGAGATAGGGGATGGATCTACAACTGCAAGTGGTGGTGGTAGTGATGATGTTGATAGTGATAGTGATGGTGGTGATAACATGAATAGTGAGGAGGTGAGTGACAGGTGAGCTTCTTCTTTATCTTCAGACAAAGAACACTCCATTGAGCAGGTGGAAGAGGTGGAAGACATGGATTCTACACATAACTCCGGCATAGAACAACGATTTGTGGTGTAGTGTGGTACTACTTCTACGCTCTTTGTTGCATTGATAGTCTCAATAACATTGATCAGATTCTCAAAGTCTTTGGAGGATTTCTTATGGTGAGAGTGACTAAGCTTGTTTAATTGGTAGGCTACCCAGGTATCCACAGTAACAGAACTAACAGAACTCGATGTACATAGTTTAGAGACACTGTAAAGAACAGGAGACCTTGGTCTTGGTTTTTGTCTGGTGGTTGGAGCCATGAAGGAGATGGTTTATATTTATATTTAGAAAGATGTGAAAACATCTATAAAATGAGAGGCTATATAAGAATGAGGCTGAAATCTGAGTGAAAAGGGCTAAGCTGCGGTCATCCTATAAAGACCAACATGGACTCTATTTCCGGGCTGCTTGAATGGCTGCGGATTAGTGTAACAGAGATAGAGGAAGAAAGAGAGTTGGTATGTCTCCTACAAAGAGAGCCATCACGTAGAAGAAGAACACAATAGTCAGCACAATAGACATGTTAACACATTCTATGGGGATTCATTCCTATTGCTGAATCTAGACTCAACCTATGTACAAGTCATGCCAATGATAATTAACCTTTGTTTAAAATAGTGAGCATGTTTTTTATGAGTGTATTTTATGGTTTGGACAAGCCCAGATGTCTATTTCTTATCGTATCTATAAAAGATCCTCTTTCATGTACAGCGACTGATCTTACATTTGTATGCTTCCATCAATGAGAATAAAGAGCAACATTCTTTTATGCAGCTACAATGAATGAACACAGAAAGACACTTCCTATGGAATCCCAATGCTAAATCCGACTTTATGTTTTCTTTTTCTAGCTTTGGAGTAAATATAAAAAAAAAATACAATGAATCACCAGCTGGGATTTTTCACTTCAAAATCAATTCATAAATTAGACGACCATTTCAATATGCATGTAAAAACAAAGTATTTCTATTTTGTGGCTCTTAAGTTATACAAACACTGACAGAAAAAGTATTTCATCCGATTTTTTATTTTCATTTTCATTTTCATTTTCAGCTTTTGCTTTATGGCTTTCACTTTGCATAGTGTTAAGAGAACTCTAAACCTGCCACTTATAAGAAAGAGTTGTGTTTATCAAAAAGAAGAGTATAGCTCAAACCAAATGAACAATGAACAAATCCCATCCAGAAGAAATGATTAGACAATGTGAATGGTAGAGTCATTTCCATGAGTCCTATGCCAATTCTACATATGGATCATCTTTTACCACATCTTGATAGCATAAAGACATGCATCACTCATTTGAGCTTTCATGTGGATTTGAGGTAAAAAAAATTATGATCAAAAGTGTTTATAACCCCAAATGTTACCATGTCCATAAGACGACACATTCTTCATGTCCTCCCTAACTGACTGGTAGGCCGATGCAGATGGTACCAAGCTAGTATATCTCTAACATTAGGGTTTACAAGCTAATTTAACAAAATGTAGGAATGATATGTCTTTGACTCATAAAAAAAGAAGAAAAAAAACCTATTTCTAATCCAAAGTATTCTCCACTTGTTCAAAATGCTTTTTATACCTAAAGTAGTTCGTGTCTATGGACATGGACACACTCATCACATTTTCGTAGGCGTGGTGTTCCAACTGAACAGCTGTGTTGTATTTTTCTGTAACACTTTCATTGCCATTGCTACCAATCAGTTGGAATCATGGCTCATTTGACCGTTGAGTTGTACATTTCAAAGTACTTTATTCTTGTGTTGTTGTTTTTAGCTGCTGTTGGTACATTGGACCTCATGGCCTTTCTCTGAGTTTTTCTCTTTCTTTATAATCTATCTATATGCATAGAAACACTTCAAATACAAAGGGAGAAGAATCAGAAAGATGGAGGTACATAAAATCTTGAAATGAGGAAATATTGAACTGTAGTGTACAGCTTATGTGTCCGGTAGAAGCATTCATGTGCTCTTTACTTTGAAATTAAATCACTTGTACTCCTTTAATAGAGACCATTACTTTCTCCGAGGAAACAGAAAACCCATTTGCTAACACCGTCTGCAACTTTCTGTCAAAGTAGAGCTCCACTGGCTTGGACAAGAGCACACATTGCCCTTGTATTTATTTTTAGTGATGCTTGTCACTCAGCCCTATTCATTCACAGACTCACAAGTTTTCTCAATAAGCCCCAGTTTATTGACAATGCCTTGAAAAGTGTTTATTATGGTGAACAAGACATATAGGTTTACTACGCGTAGTTTTCATCGTTGTTCTTTACTCTTCACCACAGCAACAGCCATTGTAATCATCTATTTCTTCTTAATACTATGTAGTATTTCTTCTTAAGAGTGAATACGCTATTGAAATACAGGCGGAAGAGCCATGGTCAATAGCAAAACAAAACAATGACATCTACATACCAGGGGATGCTTTATTCTAGTGTTCAAAAAAATCATAAAAAGGTGTGTGTTTGTAATATGAGAAATATATTTCGCAAAGCATTTTTGTATCTAATAGATATCTAGCTTATGTACTTTTTGTATCTAATACATTATAGAAATTACAAAAGCAATCTCTTCCAAAAGCACAGAGAGTATTCCTAGCATATTAATCTATACCAAGGATTGAATACTTCCTAATTTGTAATACTATAAAGCACGAATTCTCAGTTCTTGATTTCTAAGCTACTATATTTGGTCAGAGTACTTTTACCCGTTCAAAGAAATACTTCAAGCCCTTCTTGACTACCTCTTGACTACAAAAAGTCAAAATGAAATGTCTTTGCAAGAGAAATGTATTCAGAAAAGAGGAAAAAATAAAAGCTATGAAAACACCAATACGGGCTTACTACTCTATATCTTATGTTTGACCTTTCTCTCTTGGAGTATTTTGGTACAATCATGCTAAAATTTATGGTCAATAGCTTATGTTGAATGTGTTTCCATCTCGATTTATATTCAATATGAAATGGTTGAAAGTTGTTAAAAATAGTCCAAATAAATGACAGCTATTATTAGGTATTTTAAAATGAATCCTTCAACGGAGAAATCTATTTCAAGAAACACACAAAACAAAGGAACTTTATGCTTAGCGTTTTCTTATTGTTGACATTCAATTAAAGACAGGTAAACAGCATGGATATTATAAGAGAAATGTGAAATGAGATAATAAAACAGTAGAAGAAAACTCGTCATGTAGGCTCTCATTGTACTTGAATGATGAGAAACACATTGTTCTTAAGATAGCTCAAAGTGTTTTCTATTTACAAGTGAGTGGCTTTTTTACTTTATTTTTTATTTTTTTACGCGTTTAACCTATCAGAAGATGGATACAGCATAATGGTACATGGGAAATATAACCTACTGTTTATTTGCTTTGTATTTAAGGGTACATTGTTACAATTATTATATTATCATTTTGATTTTGATTTTACTTGAACACGCCACTGTATTATATGAATTATCATATAAACAAAAATATTTCATTGCACAAATTTACTCTGATAAGATAAAATTAATACATTCAACTCAAAGTATTATTTTTTTCTTTATACAAATTAAAACTGCCTTCAACCTTTTTCCAAGTATAGCCCATCCTAACATCTGTCTCGGTAGAAATCCCTACCCGTCCTTCTATTGTAGAATTAGATGAGATCATTGCCTATTAGACTCCACCATACTCGGAATGACTATTATAAGATGCATTGATTTAACCCCTCCAGTAGTGTTGTTTATTAATACCGTTATGTATTTGTGTACTGCTATTTATGTTGTTTTCTTTCTGATGATAAGAACAAGCACTACCGATATTTATTAATATACTTTATCCTTTAAAATGAGTTGTTAATTTCTATAATAATAAAAAAGCATCTCTTGCCATTGCTATCAAGAAGCCTATCTTTTCCGTTTTTATATAAAATCCCAAATATGTTTGAATCTAAAAAATGTCTGTCTGTTTGTTTGTTTTTATCCTAGACTACCTTGGAATAAATACTGTGAGATGAAAGACAAAAAAAAGATTCCATGATTGCATTCAACATACAAGATGGGGGAGGGGGAGGGTTTATATATCGATTAATATTAATAATAATAATAAAACAACATCTCTATAGACGTTTTACAAAGCAACAGATGCCTTTAAACAATAATTTTGACGAAATTAACCACAATGAATAGCCTGTAATATTAAAGCCATACAAGGGAGATAGTAGCATTAGGTAACGAGTAGAAATTAGAATTAGGTCTATATGTTGCTCTGGAAACACAATAGACGGAAGAGATAAGTTAGACGAGGATGGTTGGAGGTAGACTGGACAGCTATTTAAACAGTACCAGAAGAGAAGTTAGTAAAAGATAGACAGAGAGAGACAGAGAGAAGAACAAGAAATGGAAACCTCCTTACGTGCAGAGAAAGAGAGCTTTTCATGTGAACAGGAGCTTCCCAATGTCCGAGACCATGGTTTACGTGATTTCAAGGTGGGAGCATACATTGATGGATAAAGTGTAGGATCATCATCTTTCTTTTTAAACTTGCCATTGCTATCATTTACATTTGTTTGTAGCCTTTGAGAACTATAAAGACACGAGGAGGGACATGAAAAGTGGTTGAAAGGTAGGATTGTCTTTACTGAAGGTTGGGCTGGGAGTGTATCCTTGGTTGAAAAGAAACACATACATCGAGATACTTCTCCACTTGTGGGTGAGTGTAAAGGAGGGTTTTTATGAGGCGGTTTTTGTAGTAAAAGGCGATGAATAGATTTCATCTTGCACTGTGGTGGGGTTTCCTTTGGAAGATGGGCTATATGAGATGAATAGAGATTAAATTTAGCTTTATGGGCAGAGAAAAAGAAGTCTGTTTTTCTTTTAATAACAAGAGTAATGATAAGTTATTAATGTCATAAAAAAAGAAGCTAAAGTGATGGATCTACTGGTCATTTATTTCTCCATCACAAGAAAACAAAACAAAAGAACACACGCACACACAATTACCTCGATCACTCTGAATTCCTTTTGCATTCCCAATAGGAGATCTGGTATATGGAAAAGAGACAAAAGAATCTACGTCTTTAGTGAGTGATCCACAGAGAGTGTTAGCTTACTTTGGACTGCATTTGGCGGATCTTTTTGGTTGATTTGGCGGATCCATGCTTTTAACTTAGTATCCGATCTTAAACATATCTCAGACAGAGTCTGATAAAGTGTAATGCGACACTCTCTTGTCTGAAGAGCCGTCATGTGGCAGTAGCGTCGAGGATGATGGTAAACAGTCATTCTTTCAACCCTTGTAGAAGAGATAGACAGCTTTTCTTTTTTCTTTTTTCTTTTTCTTTTTCTTTTTCAGTTGATATTTGATTTAAGCTATGTAACAATGCAAAGAGAAACAAAGAGAAAGAATATCTCCACGAAGCACTCCTACATTTATTGAAGATCGATTTATATAGAGTCAAAGTAGAATCAAGGACTTAAGGACAGCATCCAAACCATCCAACGATCGTATTTTCTGAAGCGGTGGTTTGGTTTGTTGTTCTTACAATCAGCATCCCCTTGAAATGGGTCAGGCCCGCGATCCCTCATATTCTGACTTGCCCCCTTATAAGCTATGGTAAAATATTCCTTGGATTTGCATAGAGCGCCACTCTATTGCCTCAGTGGCTATTTCTTCTATTCCTCCCCTCACCCCCTCCCCCTTTTCGCTCCTTCCATCTTCTTGTCATTGACGTATTCTTGGGTTTCCTCGATCTCCATTTCTTTTTGTATTGTTTTATTGGGTGAGTGTAAGCAGGCTGGATCTCCGTTTATCCAATGTGTTTAGGGTCTTTTATGTGGGTTATGGACATCACATTGGCTAGGGTAGATGTAGGTGTATGTTCCATAGCAGTGTTTACTTTTTCACTTGATCTTGTGAGTTTTACTAGAATTCTTCTTTTCCACTGGACTCATCTGTAGAGAGTCATTCTCCACCTATTCTATCTTGATGGGAAGAAGAACAAGGATGCATATGTACATGCATATGTACATGCACATGCACATGCACATGCAAGACTCCTTCTCAATGGGTCCTTTGTCTACTGCATCATAGATCCACTGACTGACTCCTTTATGTATATATTTCCCTATGTATATATTTCCCTGTGTATATTTCTTCCTGTGTTTATCTCTTTCTTGTTGATATTGCTGCCCATTGGATTCTTGGCAACACAGTGTGTTCTCTCATGGACAACACTCTTGAAATATTAAACAGGGAGTGAAGATGGATTCAATGGGTATTTATTAAATAGAGGATAAAGAGGTAGGTGGGATATCAAGAAAAAAAGAAAGAAAAAAGAAAGACATTCTTGCTGTGAACAGTGGGTTCATATCACAAGCATCCATAACAATGTAGTATAGAGGGTGGTTATTTACAAAAGACACTGGGGATATCTTTTGGCGTGGGTTGATGGTGGATTTGTGTGGATCCATCTATCTATCTATAAATATATATACACACATATATATATACATATAAATAAATAAGAGGATGGGATGGACCATGGGCCTTTGTGATCATTGCTGTTCCTTTTGGCTCTGGTATGGAGTAGGGGATTCTGCTGGATTACTGGAAGAGAGCCTTGTAGGAATAGCCTTGGTGGTATTGGTGGTGGTACTCCTGCCCAGAACCCATGCCAGTGGAGTGTTGGTGGGCGATACGAGGAGAGGCCTGCTTGTAGTCCCTTGAGCCTGACCATTGTCTTTTCTGTTCTTTGGTATAGACAGTGCGAGTACTTGTGTTTTTGATGTGGCATTCCTGCACCTGTTCAGTGGTGCTGTTCATCAGAGAAAGATCAGAGGCAGGCATGATAGAGGGTGGATTTGGAGAGTAGATTTGGAGAGTAGATTTGGAGAGTAGATTTGGAGAGTAGATTTGGAGAGTAGATTTGGAGAGTAGATTTGGAGAGTAGATTTGGATAACAAAAGATAATAAAATACTATGACTGCAAAAGTTGCTTTTTGTAGGCACTGGAGGGAGATGGTAACACGCTTAAAGATAAGCTGTTGTGGGGAAGAGTGGAGTTTGGTTTACAGTGAGGTCGGTGATTTGGTCATTTTCCAAGTCATTTCCTCGGTCTCCTCCTACTGTTTTCGGCAGTATTATAAATCCCTTGATTCCATTGGTGCAGCTTCCTTCTCGGCATCAACTGACACCTGCTCATTGGATTTAGCATATTTCTTTTTTGATCGACGTGCACTACGAGCCTTTTGTTTGGCTATCTTTGCACCCTTTTGTGCACTCTTGCTGAGATCCCCGTTGAAATAGTCGTCCAATTTCCCTCTCATGATTTTGCGAGCAATACCCCGGTTATCTTGCAGTGAACGTGATTGTTGACACTGCAGCAATCGGTTAGCCTTATCTTTTTATTTTTTATTTTTTATTTTTCAACATCAGCACACGAGTGCCGTCGTCCTCTTTTGTGTGGACTTACTTGAACCCTAATCCCAGTGGGAATATGTCGCAAGTCAACACAGGTGGACCGCTTGTTAATACACTGTCCACCTGGCCCTGATCCTTTTACAAATGTCTCTATCAAATCCTTGTCTTCAAGAACAATCTTCATCTTCTCATTGGCTGATGAAGTCATCCATCTCCCAGGACACAGAGGCAGTACAATGCGCTGTAAATGACGAAACATGAAAGGGTAGAAGGCAAAGATACCACAAGAAACAAATCGATAAAGATAGGGAAAAAAAAAAAACTCTCAAGGGATGTCAAGTGACCGTGGATGCTTTCATCTACCGCCAAAGTCATCCCTCCCTCTGTCATCGTACATACAGGATGTATTAAGCACTGTTGACGTCACTCTATAGGGCCACACACCACACATTGGCAAGAGAGAATGACTCACAGTGGCTCTCTCTCTAAATGCTACTTCAAAAAAAAGCAGTCCTACTCCTTGTCTCTTATTCTTCAATGTCATACAGAACTCTTATCTGCAGAGAACACAAGTCACAGCCAACAACATCAATGCCTTGGTCTAAATCGTTTTCCGTAATAGAATAGACGCCTGAGCAGCGGCACTCGAGCGAAAAGGTCAACGAGGCCTCATCATACACCATCTCGTCCAGATCCACATCTGCATTGATCACAAGGGGCCTCAAGGGGCTTGCTAACCACAGTCAATAGGTCAGTCCACAGTGCACGTGACCCTACCCTTGAGGTGTGCGTCATAGTCTTTCCTCTTTTGAGGGTCTCTTAATGTATTCCATGCCTGTAGAAGATGGTGGACGTATTCCTCATCCAGAGGGGTTTCTCCTGTGTGTTTGTCTGGGTGGTGCTACGTGTGTTAGACACGTGATAAGAGTGTCAGCCTTACTCTAAGAATGAGATGTTTGTAACGCAGCTTTATTTGTTCTGTGGTGGCATCCGACGAGAGTCCCAACACTTGGTAATGACTAGTCATGACAAAAACAAGAGAACGAAAGAAAAGAAAAGAAAAAAAAAAGAAAAAAAGGGGGAGAGAGAGAAGAGGATTAAGCCACCCTTTATATATCATAAACATCAGTCACAAAGCATAGGGAAGCCTTTCTTCCAGGTCCATCATCATGGCTGTGGTTGGCATTATGGCTCATACTTCCACACCAGTCCTTGGGACGTCACAGATGTCTTGCGCTTGAGGACATCCAGGACCTTTTCCTTGACACCCCACTTTCGCTTATGATGCTTCTCAAACCATTCTACCACGTCATTCTCCTCCTTCAGTCTTCCTTCAAACCCAAACTCTGCCCCTTCTCCTGTCACTGCACGCTGAATGTCGTTTTCGGTAGGAAGAGCAAAGTGAGCGTAGGGATAGTGGTCAGAAATATCCAGCTGGGAGCACAGGGCGAGTGGGTTGGGTGCGGGGCTGTTGAAATACAGGGCATCAATGTACTGTCCTGTCAGCTCCTTCACAGAAGAAGGAGACCACTGTGGCTTGACTTTGGGACGGGTGATAAAGGTAGACTTGACGCCTTGGTGGAAGTCTTTTGTTACCTAGGGCGGGTGAGTGCCATGCAGAAGAGAATGGATCCCATTACCAAGTATTTCTGTATAAGATCAAACTCCATCTTCAGACACTCATTCAGAGACAAGGATTTTGCCTTTCTTAATGTTCTTAATGTAATGCAGAGACTTGTAGGAGACATGGAGAGAAGCTTCTGCTTGGTTTCTCTGACCCATGTTGTGGATTTCTCCCTGTCCAATGCTAGTAGGATCTCCTCTACGCTGTCGTACTTGAAACATCTACCCAATGTAGATGTAAATATGAATATATATATATACATATATATAAAGAGAGATCTGGAGAGAGATCTGGAGAGAGAGAGATCTCTGCTGTGGTGTCTCTTCTAGATCAGAAGAAGAGTAGAGTGCCTACCTATCAATTGTCTCGCGTACTATCTGTAGAAACCCAATCTTGTCTGTAGGCACTGGCTCTACAAACTCCTCCAGCATGCGTTGGATCATCTCTTGCTCTGATGTCTCCACATCAATCAGTCGGTCCCCTAGGGCTGGCAGACGGGACGATGGCACATAGTGAGTTGCAATCCCAGCAAAGCTGTAATAAAGACTACATGAGCCTTGTATTCTTCGTACCCTCTCATACAGAACAAGCTAACGCTCACAATGTATCGATGCCTTGCAATCGATCGCCTGTCAGTGCCAGATAAGTGCCCACCTCTCCATCAAGCTTCGGTAAGAAGAAGCTTGACCCTGAGCTCAGAAAGGCACCAATACTGACTTCAGGAAGAGAGAAAATGGTCTTCTCTGTGGCAATACGGAAGGGAGAGTGGATAAACAAGCCTGCTGCACCACCCACTCCACAGAGACTCTTAATGCACAGGGTTCTTCATTTTCAACCTGTGGATTGGGGCTATACTAAGAAAACACTTACATGCATACCCATCGAGAATAGCGACATACGGCGTCCTTAAGGTAGCAATGGTTTGTGTAAGACCAAACTTTTCTTGGTAAAAGTACAGTGCATCTGGATCCTTTGCTTCTACTTTCTGAAGGATCTCTATAGGATGAAGTTAGGATGAAGTGTGTATGTGGGTGGGTGGGATGGGTACAGCTGCCTATGTAGTAGATTGTCTACCTGAAATGTCATCTCCAACACAGAACTTTCCATTGCCTGCTCCCTTGATAAGAATGACCTTTGCTAACTTGGAGACTTCCCAAGCCTCCATGTCCCGGTTAAAAAGAGATGCTATAAGAAAGTGTGTACCTGCATAGGAAGGTATGCATAAGAAGGTATGCATAAGAAGGTGTGCATAGGAAGGTGTGCATAGGAAGGTATGCATTCCGTTATTCACTCCCCATCACTCATCACGCATCATCATCCACTCTCCACTCTCCAGTATCCACCAACCTCTCTTCATCAAGGAGAAAAGCACAAAGATGTCCTATTACCTTTATTTGTGGCTCAATATTCCTGATCATACTTAAATTCAGTGCATTCAACTTCTCGGGTCGGTTCAGTATAAACATACGCGCACCCGACATCTTCTGGTGGATGACCTGTGCCTATACATCCCTATTAAGACCCAACCGTCTTATAGACCCCATGTCCGTCGTGTGTATTACCTGTGGCAACCCACTTTCAGATCTAAAGGGATCTTCTGCTGTCTATAGTGAAGAGAGATGAGGTACTGATGACTTTGGCACCCCCTGGCCAGTGTGTCTATCTGCCTTTGTCTTGAAAAAGACACTCTTCTCTATGCATGTGTAGATAAAAGCACACCCCACAGTCACTGGCAGAAGAACAGCAGGCATGTGGGTTGACAAGTCACTTACCATTAGACTGCCTCCAAGTGGTTGGGAAGCTGCCAGGGCATAACGCTGCAGGGTGCTTGAATAGCGCACAGGTGGAGTATGAGTAGAATGATGACGTATTATATGAAGGGAGAGGTTGGTGCGCTGTAAAGAGGAAGATACCATTGAAAACTGACGCATTCAATAAGGACAGACAAGGGAAAACTTAGGCTAGAGTAGAAGAGTGAGGAAAGAAACAAGAAGAATCTCAGAATTAAAACTCAGAGGCTGGAGAAGAACAGCAGGACATTAGCATAGGGGAGGTATTGGGTGGGAGGCAAGAGATATTATTGGCTGTAGTCACAAGAGAAGATGTTTCAGTGGCATCTTTTCTTTCATGCCGATGCTTTATGCTGCTTGGAAAGTCAGTATGTGACTTGGTCTCCATTGTATTCTAGTGTTCAGAAACTCCAATAACAGAAAGTGTGGTTTAAGTAGTCAAGGTATATGTCTCATTCATACAGTCTATACACCAAAAGACTATGTTTATGCATCTTCTTCCAATGCATTGGCGATACAAGACATACTTCCTGTAATTGTAGTATAATAAGAATTGAGTTTTAGGGTAGATACCTGACTATAGAGAAGAAGAAATGAACTGTACACTCTTCCTCATCATGATCTATTGTTAAGAATAGGAGTAAAGTTTACACAATAGAAAATAATAAATATTCATTACTATGCATTTTAGTAAAATAGATAGATAGATAGATAGATAGATAGATAGATAGATAGATAGATAGATAAATAAATGAATAAATGAATAAATAAATAAATAAATAAATAAATAAATAAATAACATTCTAAATTATGTCATTTTAGTGAATGGTCCATTCTCTTGAAAAATGATAATATTTATATCGAATATCTCTATTGGCATGGCTGTAATATGAGTTACTGTCGATGCATCTGATGATGTATACTCTCAGTGTTTATAATACCTTTTAAAAACATAAATATATATTGATAAATAATAAATAAAAACGTTGTAGACAATATAGATATTTATATATGAACACACCAGCTTACTGTATCTACGTTATTTTATTTATCAACAAGATTGTATAAATAATGATGATGATCTTAATAATCTTATGAACAAGGATTCTTCTATTTTCATACAATAGTAATTTTATTACATTTGAATGATAGGTAGTTCAGTTGTCCATCCTTATCACAATTCTCTTAATCTTTTGCCAGTGAATATCCCTCCTATTTAATTCAGGCATAGCAAAGAAAATAGGTAAATTGTTTCTTATTTAACTATAGTAAAGAATTGCATTCATTTGATATGCTGTCTGTGTGAATAACATTATAAATACAAGTGCCAAAACAGACTTTCACTATTGAATCATTTGTACTATCTTTACGTGTGTACCCAGAGAGCAGTGATGCCATTCTACATAGTCTACATTGATAACAATAATGAGTCTATATTTCAACAGAAGAATCATATTTCTTTCTTTCTTTTCTTTCTTTTTGTAGGGAGAATCGTATTTCTTGATCTCAACTGCCAGTTTAGACCAAGCAAAGTCAAGTCACAATTCTAATGTTCAAGATACAACAAACATTTTCTATTCCAAAGCAAGATCTCTCGTTCCCCCCCTGTCTCTGTTCTCTGTAGTACTTTGAAGGAAGGGTGCATAAGAGAAATACCAGTAACAATGACAAGTTATCTCCTTTTTATTCTTCTTATTGGTCCATGATAGGTGAATCTACATTTAGCCTTTGTTCATGTGAAAATGGGCCACTATGGTTCCATTTTAGATGTGTTGTATTAAGATGCAATACAAAGAGACTTTCAAAGACAAAAGTGTAGTGAAACCATGCTATTTCTTTGTTCTATATCAAGTACACACCCAAATTGGTTTATTTTTATTTATTGTATCCATCCTACACTAACATCACGTTCATCTCTGTAAAAAAACATGAGATGAAAAGATGACAGTACGTTGGCAGTCCAATTCGGAAACAAAGCAAAGAATAGATACTCTCTTGACAGTCCAAGGTGATAAAAAGGAAAGAGAAAAGAAGAAAAAAGTTACGCGCCGGCCTCCCATCTCTTCTTGCCCTCCTCCCCTTTTTTTTCTTTTTTTTTCTTTTTTTACGGTGTAACTTTTGACTTATCGAACAAAGGCAAGAAGTAATACTGCTCTTTTATACAACATCTTAAAATAAATCCAAGTAGGTCCCGCCACTGGTATTTTAGGGAGACGATGTTTTTAAGCCTTGCTGGCAGGTGCAACCTATGCCATAACTACTACTACTACTATAAGAGCCTTGTCCAATGGAATGAAAGCTACAGACCATAGAGTCTGATGTATGCCATTCACAAGGCTGGTTCATCGCTGGACCTGTCTCCAGGTAGAATAAAAAAGAGTGTATTAAGAGGGCGCAGACCAAAGGCCCAAGAAGCACCCACTCTTATACATAATATTAGTAGATCAATAGATCCTTAGTGTCAGGACTTGACTCTTTTTCCTTTTCTCATTTTCATTTGGTCTTTACAGACTATCTTCTTCTGCCATGCACCCTCTGTTGTTCTGTAATAAAGTCACTGCCGGATTCATGAACCGAGTGATCTCTGTACTGAGAACCAACTTATCATTCAACAAGTGCTATCAAAATGTAACTCAAGGTGCATTGCATCATCACTATGGTGGTATTGGTGATACCCACGCCCTTCAAAGCTTAGACTTGACTAAACAGTATCATGAAACTTCGACGTTTCAACATTGCACTATTTCCATGTACAACCACAACTGATGATCAATGTATTGCCACTATACTTCGGGACAAAGTGGAAAAAAAGAAAAAAAAGTAGTTTTACACTGATTCTTTTTCATTCTTTCCTTCTTTTTGTATCGGCACAAGTTACTTATCATCATTGGCTATTTTCAACGTCCACCCTAGACTCCCCCACATACCCACCATACTCCCTAAAGGTATTCCCGTGATACTGTGACAAACGAATGACAAAGATGCTTTTATTTTTTATTTTATTTTTTATTTTTTATTTTATTTTTTTGGGAAGCACTAAGTGATGAAAGACAACTGTTCACGCCATATTCTTTTTTATCATTTTGAGACGGACCTTATCTTTTTTCTTTTCGCAAGGAAACACTATGTTCCCCCTGAGAAAGCTAATTTATACACTCTTCATTTCTATTCCCATGATAGCTAGCTTCTCTTTGCAATCGTCAACATTGGAAGGAAACAAAGAATTAAAGTAAACAAGCAACAAGAAAGAAAAAGAGAAAAAAGGAGACACTGGCTAAAGTTCATTTCCTATTGTCTTATAAATTCAGCTGCTTAAAACACACACACATTCATATACACATTCATACATATTAAGCAAAATTTACTTGTAGTTTTTTATTTTATATTTATTATCTATTTTATATTTATATTTATTTAATTTCTTGTTTATTCTAACCTTTGAACAAATAGAAAAAACATCTTGGTAATTCCAATGTCTGACTTGTTGAATGTAATATACACAAGCCATCTCAATATAAAATGTATCCTGGGAAGCTATGTATTACAATAGAGTGACAGAAACAAAAATATGTCTCACAGTTACAGCACAGACACTATGGTTAAAAAGTTACACTCTGCCAATGCACACAAAGCACATAAAGCACACCACTGCACACAAAATCCCCGTCGATAGCCACTGGAGGGACAAACGCTTTTACCGATTGGTACACTCCAGCAGAACAGTATTAAATTGGGAATACATCAGTTGATTGTTTTTCAGTGACATTACGTTTGTGTGCTTGTGTCCTATTTATCTCCTGTTGCGCAAAGAGTAGCAGAGGAGAGAAGTAACATAGAAAAGAGGAAAACCTACTTTTATACTCAGAATGCCATGTGGATACAGTCCTCTGAAAACAGTCGCTCAAAAACAAACTAAAAAGAGAGAGGGCTGGGGTTGTAATGTAGCGACTATCTTTTTTTTTTTCTTTTTTCTATCTTATTCTTTCTTCTATGCTATCATTCCAATTCCAATTCTAATTACTGTTGTTGTTGTTGTTAGTAGTGTTGTTATTATTACTAGTGTTATTATTATTACTAGTGTTATTATTATTACTAGTGTTATTATTATTACTAGTGTTATTATTATTACTAGTGTTATTATTATTACTAATGTTATTATTATTACTAGTGTTATTATTATTACTAGTGTTATTATTATTACTAGTGTTATTATTGTTAATATTATATTATATTATGCTATGCTATTGGCTGGTTCCCTACTTCTTTGTCACTGATCCTCTTCACCATTGAGCCACTGGGTGATTCCATGTTGTCTTACCAAATGACTTGTACATAATAGAGCCCCGCCTAATTTGTTCCTTGTGAGGTAGATCACAGACTGTTCTTACTTGCATTGAGATTAAAATAAATAAGCATCTCCATCTGTTGGATTAGATACGTGAATAGTAAAAGGCAACACTATCGAGGACTCATGTGTAGTGCAAAGCAGAACAAGCAGGAAGTTGTGCCTAGGATGCATGTTAAAATAGCCCCATTGAGTAGTGGTGGGCTGAGATCTACTGAGGTCGACCTGGGTAGGCTGTAAAACGCACTGGTGTAAGCAAGAGGCCTACATCAATGGCCTTACCTAATGCATCTGAAGAGAAAGATGTTTGTAAGTGGAGAAGGAAATGCAGCGGACATGACTGTCAGTGTCAGTGAGGGCCATCTTGGGCTCTCGATACCTGTAGAAATGTCCTAATGGCTCACTCTAAGCCTACAGTTTCTGTAGCTTGGTGTGGAGAGTGAACTCAATGCGTAGGACAAACCCATCTGTTGCCCTTGAAAGCACCCGTTGCTCACCGTAGATAGGATAGTAGAGAGTGGATTATTTATCCAGGTTTCTTTTTGACTTGTTCTGGTGGTGGGACAGAAGTAGCGTATGAACAGACTTTTTTTTATAAAAAAAAAAAAGGAGGGATAAAACAATGGGCCTATCTCAGCAATTTATGCCGATATTAAAAATGAAATATCTCACTTTATTGCAGAGAATAAAGTAAAAGGACATCTTGATTCTTACACAGGCAATGAATGACACAACGTGGCCCTCTGTAGCTGCATAAGAATAAGATCAAGAGAACAGCTATCCACCCGTTCCACCCACACAGCCTAGGAGTTTAACGTCCTACAAAAGTCACACCCTATAAAATAGTAGCGTAATTGAACATCCATAGAAAAAGGCTGACTTGTCTATTTATTTGAAGTTGAGTTTCTATAGCAACAGCTAGGAGACATTTAGGTGATTCTAAATGCTCCGATATGATGCTGACAAGGGTCACGGGTTGCTATGACACGGTCCCCCTTTTTTTTTCTATTCTCTTTCTTTAGACATTTTTCTTTTCCTTTTAAGACACTGAAAGAAAGAACAGAGCATCATTTTAAATACCGACACGATCTTCTGAAGGGAAGGTGGATGTAAGAGGCAACTACTATTACTTCTTATGGTGGTTTAATTTCACCAAGTCTATTAGACTGAACACATTTCTAATATTGAATGATAGAAATAATAAATAAATAAATAATCTTTTTTTTTAAATAAAAATAAAATAAAAAAAGACAGCTTGGATAGGAAAATATACTGTTATGAATAGGATACACTCTATGATGATGCACGGACCCATAGAAAACAACAGGTCCAATGCTGACCTTTATCGCATGTTGAGCACAGTTACTTTTTCACTGCAGGCAGGTTATTAAGATGGTAGGGTAAGGTGAGTGCTGTGTTTTCTTCCTTTTATGGCTCCAGTGTTTGAAAAAAGAAAAAGAAAAATAGCTAAAGCAAGACAAAAGTGGTCACAAGAGAAACAACACGCTACTTTTTCCAGATGAAATATGAGCAGGAAAGAAAGGGCATTAGAAAGGCAGAAAAGATAAGAATCCTGTCAAAAGAATACTCAATGTTTGAAACAAAAGGGCGATTGCTCTCACAATCACGAGAAGTCTGTCTTCACTAAGAAACCCACGGAAACAAGGCTCCGATGGCCTCATGAACGTCTTCATTGTTGGGTCAGATGAGATCAAGCACAGGTCGTTTGGCTGTGATGGCATCAATTGTGTCATTAGGAGAAATAATAAAAATAAAAAAACACATCTAAAACCTCTCTTCTCGGAGTATTTGGCTGTTAGCATGAAGCACAGTGGAGTCTATGGCACACCCATGCTCTGGAAGTGCTTCAGTGGTGGAGGGATTGTGAAACTGGGTAGTGTAAAGGACATTGGACTCCGCAAAAGTGCACGCATGGCTTGAAACAGGCCTACTATCCTGAGCTTTTCTGTTTCTTTTCTTTGAACCCTGGAACCACTCGCCACCTTCAAGCAGAAGACAATGGTCTCTCCCTAAAATAGACAAGATAGCAACGCCATGGAAATTGAAGAGATAGGTTGAGACCTCTCTCCATTGATCAATTCATGGCCCTGATTTCAAACCAATTGAACTTATTTGGACATTTTTCAACAAGTCTGTGGACAATCGATCTTCCATGTAGGCTATCCATAGAAAGATGAAGCGTATTCTGGTGCTGGAATAAAGTGCCCAAAGACTTCATGGACTTGCCCATTGTCTGAGAGCGGAGTTGATTGACAGTGATAGATGCCAAAGATGGGTTAACAAGGTACAAGACTTGCCAACATAACTTACTATTTCTGCTACAGAACTCCATTCTCTTTATTTGTTGAGCGCTGAATGACTCTACTCGAGGAATTCATAAAGACATAGCACTGAGACAATGAGAAGAAAGAGCCCCGAATGTAAAGGCCCAAGAATCCTGTCTTTTCAGTGCATTTATTTATTTTATTTTTCTTGCCATTCTCTTTAACATGAATGAGGCTGTCTTTCTAAGATGTTGATTCTATTCAATAAGAGGCCCTTTCTCAATAGGTGGGACTTGCAAGCTATTCCCTTTTCTAAAATAGAGTTATTCATTCCCCCATTCACCGTATTGGTGTTTGTGACAAGTCACCGCCAAAGAAAGAATAAGGTGGGTAAAATTTGAGCTGAGTCTACGCACGTACCCGCCTGCGCATCCGCCCTCTACGCACAAATCTTCTGTAAAAGGCAAGGTTTTGATAGTCAGAAGCCGAGCCATTCCACAACGATCGAGTCAAAGGAGGATCCATAGAGACAGGGATCTGCCTGGAGATGTACACATTCTCTTGCAGAGGGATGGAGGTGTTTTATTCTTTATCGCTGCAAACACTCTACCCAATACTTCCTATAGCAACACTATGGGTGGGTTTGTTTGTTGAAGTGCACTCTTCTTACACTGTTATTCTTGAACATCATTGGCTAATAGAGGATGTGAATGGCGGTGAACTAATCTTCTTGTAAGGGCCAAATGTCACTTGGTTCTGCATCTCCGCCTGGGTTTCCTTCTATGTCTATGATAAATTGTCTGAATTCACAAATCTCAAGCTTGAGGCAAGTCAATCCAATGAGGGAGGCTAAGACGGAAAAGTACATTTGATAGAATAAGAAGAATAAGGTTCCTATGGGAAGACAAGAGAACGGCTGCTCTATGTGTTGCAGGGTGTACTTCCAAAACAAACATAACAGTACACAAAGAAGAAATAAATAGCCTTGACATATACACTCTTTGTAGAGTATAAATAAATGGGATAAGGCGTAGCAAAAGTGTCATTACAGAACCATGTACCACCGATGCCTCTATTGCTTCCCTGAGCAAACCTTAAATGTTTTACGTACACCACAGTAAGAATTCAAACCCGTGCCTCCTTCAGATCTCACTATGCTTATAAATAAGACCCAAGGAAAGATGACTGTCTTTTTTTTTTTATTTTCTTTTTTATTTTCTTTTTTCTTCAATAAAAACATTTCCTTATTTCTCTTTTATTATTTCTCTTTTATTATTTATTATTTATTATTATTATTATTATTATTACCCATTTATTCTCTCTCTCTCTCTATTTATAGACATAAACATTGTACACTATTTACATCTCACGCAGGACAACCCCCTTTTCCTATCCAGTAGCCAATTCACTCATCTCTCTGAGCATAAAATTCAATCCACACCCACACACCCACACACAATGGACATCCGTAATTTGTTAAATAACCAAGACGAAAGTAAAACTATCTCTTCCCAATCACTACTCTCCACATCTGAATATGAAAGACCCTTCAAATGCACCTGGGGGAAATGTGGGAAATGGTTCTCCCGGAGATCAGATCTCTCTCGCCACCGTCGAATCCACACTGGTGAACGACCTTATCGCTGTGAATGGGCAGGGTGTGGCAAACACTTTATTCAGCGCTCTGCCTTGACTGTCCATTTCCGAACACATACGGGTGAAAAACCCCATGCATGCGAATATGGTCTTTGTGGCAAATCATTTAGTGATGTAAGCCTACAACCTCCCCTTTGTGTGCTATAGAATAATTCATTGATCTCTTGATGCTAGTCTTCTTCTCTGGCTAGACACCGACGAACCCACACAGGAAAACGACCTTATGTCTGCCACCATATGGACTGTGGGAAGTCATTCACACGCAAAACCACTCTATCAAGACACCAGCGATGCCATGATCCAGAGTGGAAGTCATTCAAGTAAGATGAAAGAGGGGTTGGAAAGGGGTTGGAAAGGGGTTGGAAAGGGGTTGATTGAATGAGTCCAAGCTAAACATATCCTGTCTGCTATAGCATCAACAAGATATCCCAGTCTCCGTCTAATTATCCACCCTCCTCGCCAGCAACAAGCTATGATTCAGAGGCCGACATCCTGTCCAGTCCACCAGCAACACCCACTGACAGCTTCCACTATGGAGTTTCTCCACTACTCACCTCTCCCATAATACAGCCCGGATCCATGCTGAGGTCACCCCACTCATCCATTCCGTCTCTATTCCCTGCGCAGAGAGGCGCCCTTGGTCAATGGATGGATAAAAGTCAGTTTCAAGAAGAGCTACGATCCCACACCCACTCACTACTACCACACCCACAACCACACCCACAACCACAACTACAATGCCAGGAGGAGCACACCACACATGCTTCTTGGACTAGCCAGACACTATCAGGAAAGGTCACTGAGAAGACTTGGACCAACAAAAAGGACTCTGCATTTGTCTCTTGCTATCCTTATTCAGTTGGTCAGGCAGACACATCACTGTCCTATTACGACAACCACTCCATCATCAAAATCAAGTGAAAAAAAAAAGTGCCCTTCCCCTTTATTTCTTATTCTTTACACAGCCATGGTGCCGTTGGTGTTTGTCCACTTGTGGATGTGTATGAACAGAGGAAGTGTGATCCATACAAAAATAACTCTCCTTGTGGTGTGTTATTCTGTTTTACCTTTTTCATCCTTAGCACATTTACATGAAGCCTTGTTGGTATCTTTTGTATATATCATTTGTTTGTTCGTTTATTCATTTGCTTGGTTGTTTTCTTATTTTGTCTATGCTTCCATGTCATTCAGTCTTTTATCAAACATTTCCAAAGAAAGAAAGAAAAAAAAGAAAGATGTACAGATATTATAGTTTCTCCCCTTTTTTTTCTCTTTTCTTACAGTGTATTATTTTGTTCAATAAGTCCAATGTGTACTTTTTTATTTATTTATAATACCAAACAAGCTCATCCTTCTCTTTTGTATATTCTGTAGTTCCTTTTATGTATTTGTTCGAGACAGTAGAGCATTTTCTTTCTCTTTTTATTATTATTATTATTATTATTGTTATTATTATTATTATATAAACATTACAACACACATGTCTTTTTGTCATGGCATGAGAGCCTACTGAATGTCAGTCCAAGAGAAGAGAAGAGAAGAGGAATGTTGGGTCAAGGTCATTCTATAGTGTATCGCGTAAAGGACAATCCTTTGTGGGTGTTTTGAAACACTTGTGGGCAGTCTTTTGGAACTCTATTTCTAGTACGGTTTGGGCTTCTTTCTTTTGGGCTTCTTCAGGAGAACAATCACTGCTCCATAGTGTCTCCTACCTACATGAACTGTTTTTCTTCTTTTATAATGAATAAGTCTTTTATTTATTTATTTATTTATTTTTTAAAAAAAAAGAAAAAGTTACTCTGTTGAGCTATATGCTGGTTGAAAAGACTGTCTGCTGTTCTCAGTCTTGTGCTAGTTGGAATAGGAAAGTATTCATTGTCAATTTGTTTTTTCCCTGTTATTGACTTGGTCACTAAGATGGGTCTGTGTTCTGCGCTATTCTGTTTTGCTCTTTTTATCAAGGTCATTGCTTCTTGCAATTCTTATGTCCAAGGAAGATCACTTACTTTGTGCATAGAATTCTCTTGTGAAATATATATATAAATAGAGATAGATGTAGATGTAGATATAAAGAGAGAGAGAGAGAGTATAACAAGTTATTATCAACTTGCAATAGATATAACAGATCTGCTACTATTGATCTATGATATAATAACTGCATCCAATAATACTATTCTCTATAAATGAACAAGTTTGATCCACGTGTGCACATGAGTGAAAGATGCTTTTCTTTTTTCTTTTTTCCCCCTTTTTTCTTGTTATGCTTCTTCTTTCTTCATAAGTGATGACAGCCTAATGGATGAAGAGTCATGGAGAGTCTATAAATATTTAGACTTATCCTAAGAAATCTACCTTTTTACGGATAGTTTACATGCTCAGGTTTCTCCTGGAAATAGGAGATATAGAATAGTCAAAGTGGATCTATACGGGAAAATAACTTTGTTTCTGCACTGACCATGGTGGGATAGGAATTATTCTTTACACCTTCAACATCTTTCTTTCTCCTTTTCTCCCTTTCCATCTTTCCATCTTTCTCAGCTCATTAATATTCAGTACACCTTAGCAGTTGGATATGAATAAACTAAGAGTATACATGTATTTATACATGAGCATTTAAAACATGTAGAGTTGTAGAGTAATGTACAATTGTATGCCTTTACGGATCATGTCCTTTGTGTTATTATTTATTCATGTGGAATGTCATAGCCTTCTGTCTTAATAATTTGACCTTTGACAAGGATGGAGAGACAGGAGGAGCTGCTATCCTACAAAATACTTTCTATAGACTCTTTTTTTATTTTTATATTTTTATTTTTATATTTTTATATTTTTATATATGCTTCTAATCTCCTTGATATACCATATAAAGTCATTAAAAGATCAAAGGATTAAAAGATCAAAAGATCAAAAATTGGAACTTTGAAACATCAAACTTCAATGAAGGGAGCACTTTTGTAAATAACAATAACAATCAACAAACAAACTAACTACTCTTAGTGCTGAAAGTGTAAGCGACACTAGGCAAGATTTTTATTAAATTAAAGAGGCCTACATCCCACTCTAATCCAGTTACATTTATAAAGAGTCCAACATTAAATCTAATCTACTGATAAGGTCATCTCAACCAATAATAAGACTAAACTATATATTCCTCTTGTACTGCATTGTTTATTTTACAAATCCACCTCCTGCGGCATTTCTTCTTCTAGAAAAAGAACTATACAGTGTCTACTAGCTTTACACAAGATCAATGTTCATATCAAAGACTTGTTTATTTAGATATAAAACAAGCAGAGCTCGAATAGCAGGTTGAAGTTATTCATCTAATATATCTTGTATATGCATCTATCTATATCTATATCTATATTCAAAATATAGAAATAACGGATTGAAAGTCGATTTTTGATCTTCTACTTTTAATCCATGCGATGTGGCTACATACACACCTCCATTACAATCCTATAGCCATAACAGGATGTCTATTTCTCTAAAGTAAAAATACTATCTTTATACTGTGACCATAAATACAATCCCCTCAACAGCATCCATAGTAAATATTTGAGAAAAAGAGACATATAGCACCACTTGTAACAATGATATATTTTAATTAGCTGTGGATTTTCTCTGTTTATTATTCAATTTCTCATCTACTAGATCATGGATAATGATGTCATTTAGAAGAAGAAGAAAAGACAGTTCAGTTAAAATAACAATTATACATCCTACCCAACATATTCATCAAATAAATCATAAGTATGATTCTAGACTCTAATAGTTAACTATATACCACACACACACACACTAATAATTGTCAACACATCGTATTATAATAAGCCGATTAAAAGCCTTAATGAAAGGTAGAATGAAGTATATTTATTGATGTGTAGGTCCTCTTTGTCAACAAAAATAATGTCGCGTATGTTAATCCAATACAAAAAGAGAACAGCCTCAGTTGTTTCCTGAAGCCTTGTCGGTATGGCAATTAGACTTGCAGCCACTACATCCTGATGAACTATAACATATTGATAGTGTTCATCCCACTTGTTCATTTTATGGCATTATTTCACAACTTACATGTCGCTAGAGCAACCTCCTTCTTTTGTTTCAGTGTTGCATTTACAGGCATTGGCAATGCATTCGCATTTTCCAACCTCACACAGGCAGGAACCACCACAGCATCCAGAGTTCACGTTGACAGGCATAGTAATAAAAGGGTAGAGAGAATTAAAAGTGAAAGGCAGGTAGTAAATAATCAATAATAATAATAAAAAGTAGAAATACAAGCAGTATAAATAGTAATTGAGATAACTCTGAGAAATAAGGTCTCACTCTATCTACAAGCTGTTACAGTAGCTGTTAACATTTATCTACCGCCATGGTTGTATAGCTACATGGTGCTATAAGGCGTTACGTGTTATCATCTTGTACAGTCTATAAAACCTTATTTCTTTGATTGCAACCAAGAAAATAAAGTGAGGGGAGAGGAGAAATAATATCAACTGTTGTTGATTCTTATTCCAAAGGTAAAACAAAAAAAAAAGTTACCCCTGAAAATGATGATTTTTATGTTCCCAAATTTCTCAAACCAACCTATATTATTGGACTTGTTGATACTCTAATCCCTCTATCCAATCACCCCTCTTTTTCATGTCATTATTTTGTATAATAGCCTTGATTGACATGGTAGGAATAATTTTTATAAATAAAAATAAAAATAAAATAAAATAAAATAAAATAAAATAAAAATAAAAATAAAAAGAACTTGCAGTACTCTAAAGCTTGAAATCCAATCTGTTTGACCGCTTTGTTATTATTTAAGCTCTTTCTTGTCTTTAACAGATTTTGTATTGATCGGATATTTGTTTATTTTCTTATTCATGGCTAGCACTACAAACACAATCAACCATTCTTAGTTTATTTTCATCTTTCAAAGCTTGATTGATTATAGAGTAATGCCACAGAGAGTTCAAGGGGCCTTTTTGTATCCAGTTCCAGCATAGAAGACGGAAGAGTAAAGGATAACCCTAGAAAACATCGGCAAGTCAACCCATAGTGGATGTCTAGGTATAGTTCCATCTTTCTTTTGATAGTTGAGTTATTGTATCAATGAGATTAGTCTGTACTATTTCTTATTGTTTATGTTTCTAGTTTAATACTACCAAATGAAAAAAAAAACAACTCATCTTATGTTGTATCATTCATAGCAGCGGATCTATGCCTATCTATCTCATATTCAGGATTGGTGGCAAATATAACGCATCGGGTACGACATGGATTGAGAGCTGCATAGTTAGAGCAAAAATCATGTGGCAAGTGTACAAGAAATAAATAAAGTACATAGGCTCTATACTACTACTGCCCCTCATTCTTGCTATATAAAGATCTTTTTATATAATACTGAAGGGTGCATTCACGTAATTATCTCATGTTGATCATTCGCTGGCCATGTTTGGCCTAACATCCCCGTACTTCTAAACCCTTTATACTCTATGGAGAGCCTATTTTATATTTATATATTTATATATTTATATAGACTCGTAATATAACATGTAGACATGCTATGGATGAATAAATATCCTAGTGTTTAATATGACAAGTGACTAATGTCAGTCATCCAACACTTGCACAAGAATCATCATCTTATGCATTATAGTATGGAGAATAGCATAGAAAGCAATACTTAGTCTATGCTATGCACTAACACTGAATAGGCTATCTCATCACACATAACCCCCTTCTTATTGATATCAGGTGATATTAATGGCGGCTGTAAAAAAAAGTCATTACCTAACACATTTGCTATACCAAAGTTTATTCTGACATTACTAAATTCACAAGATTCAAAGAAGTCTAGGACAAGAAAGGATAAATGCATGGATTTGACAACGATGAATCCCTATTCTTTCAGTTCATATTTAGAATCCGATATCCTGTTCAATTGTAAGGAAAGATACACATAAAGAGTATCTTAATACCAAACTGTTCATTGTCAGATAAAAGGCAGACAGTAGTTCATTCGTGAGTAGGAAAAAAAAAGTTATATTCTACTGAAGAGTCTTTTTTATTACTAATCACTCATTTTTAGAGTTGAATTAAGATGACCATCTTTCTATTTCTTCTCATTCTATTTTGAACAAGTTACCACCTTCTATGAGTATATGTCTCTTTGTTGTACTTTATAGATACAGCCAGGGAGGAAATCAATACCTTTGATCTGGAGCCGACCCTCAAGCGGAAATTAATATTTGACGCGGAGATATTAATCTTAATAAAGAAATAATGTGTAAACCGGAGATTCATTCTATACTTTCTGCATTTTTTACATATTGATGTTATTATCATCATGCACTAGTTATTTCTTAAACTGTTTCTTGAAATTTACCCACCAAGTAAAAACCATGGTTATTTTATTTTAATCTATTTTTAAGGTTGATTCATTTGACAAATGCCTATTAAAATAAATTGAAAAGGAAGGTACGGCCCACTTTACAATATATTTCCTATTTAGTAGATTAAGAGCAGATATTCAAACATCGACTTTGCTTGTCTGAAGCATATCTGTGTCTTTGTTCAGTCTTTTCATATTTAATACAACTGCAGTGTTCATTCATTATTTCTAAATTTAAGGTTAAATGTTATTTCTAATCAACCTTTAAAACTATTATGCAGAAATCATCTCAAAAGTATCAGGTTCTATTGATAGTTATGTTTCTAATGTTGAATCTTACTAATAAAATCCAAGTTACAAGATCTAGACTGTAAATAGTTGATCTAGACACCCAAAGATTTTTCTGGCTTTTAGGCGGTGATATCTCCTTCTTTTTACGTCTAAAATCCATTGCCTTTTATAGAACTGTATTTAAAATCAAAAGGTTTGCAAGTATCTAAGTAATTATTTCCTTTTGTGGATACCTCAATATCAAATTGTATTATCAATAGAATATATTGTTTATGAATACATCTTAATTTATTTTTGCTCCTTTTCAAATCGATGTCATTTTTAAACAATTGTATTTCGACTATTTTCTTCTATATCCTAAAGACCTCCTGGTGTGTAGACACATACCTTGACAATGGATAAAGTCATTGGCTTTGGATGCTTTGTGTTTGAATAAAGAGGTGACTCGAGGTTCACTGACTTTTCCTTGATGCTTTATGACTGTAATTTAATGTACCTTGTTGCATAAGACCCGTTCATGAGAAGAAGAAGAAACATAACCAATCCAATGGATATACCTAATAGACCTGATCCGTGCTTTTTTTTTGTTTTTGTTTTATTAAAAAAAAAAGTCTCCAAGTAAATTTATTACCTTATTCATCTTCAATTATACCATTTCCGAAAAGTAATGTCGCATTCACTTGTCACATCTGCGTATATATTGTATTATAAATATTTATGAAACGCGACATTAATTTTTGGAAGTAGTGTATTATTCCAAAGTATGTTAATAGATCATCCCATCCTCTTTTTTTTATAGGTCCGTTTGTCCTAGAAATATGCTGTAATAAAAACATGGATTGGCTACTGTTATTCAAGATTACACTCCCACCACAGTCCTAACCAATCTACCAGCAATCTGCTAAAGTGTTTGGCAGGTTTAGACAACTATTTTGTATTGTTAGATTGTAATTTACATTTTAATTTCTTTGTTCTCTTTGTATATGATTTTGCATTTCTTCTGTAGCTAGTTTTTATTATTATTAATATAAATAGTCTTGAACATGATATGAATCCCCAATCAGATCTTTTGTTGAGGATTAGTCATCCAAACCCTTTTTATTTCATGATCTAAAATAATGTCAAAGAAGATAAAAATTCACATCTTTAGCTCAACGGTGTTAGTGCTTGTCTTAAAAAATTGATCAAATAAAAGGATTTGTAAAAGGTAAATGACATTCTTAAACTACTGAGTTTAAAGATATATGTTCATTTCTCCATAATGTTTAAATGTGGTGGTAATATAATCTCAAGCTCAAATGCTACACATTATACTCCCCTCTACAAATCAAATTGATCGAAGGAATCAATAGGACCAATGAGATAGAAAGGATAGAAAGAATCAACAAGATCAGAAGAGTTTAAACAATCAAAGGAATCAGATTAAAACTCGCAGACAAAATGCCCCGAGTTTTCCATTCAAAGCAAAAGGTGTACATAGTGTACATAGTGTTTATTATATCCATGTTATCCATGTTACCCATGTTACTCATATTCTTCATGTTACTCATGTCACCCATGTCACTCATGTATGCTGCACACTCGCTCTTACTATTACGAATCTGCTAAAATCTAAACTCCATTAAAGCAATGATGAAACATCCTTACCTGTGAGTTTAATTATGGGTAGAGAATGAGCACAAGCTCCATTTAGATCTGTATTCTTGTGGTGTGTCTTTTTGGTTACAATCAAAAAGTCATACATTAAAGAAGAAAACACAACCTTATAAAACAGATCTAAGTAGTATCACCACAACAGGCAGGCACATTCCATTTACTGTTCATAGCAAACTCACCCGAGTTCACATGTCTTCTAATTTCTGGTAGTTACTCTACACACCATCGTACACACTTATTGCATCTGATAACCAAGATAATGGTTTAGTATCTATTCAATCCCAGGATTGTTCTTATTTACTCTTCTTTTAATAATAAAAAGACTCCTTTTATGAATTGGAGAACAGAATAAATAGAAAACGTGTGTTTTTAACATCTTACAATGGCACAGAAATCACTGCTTTTAGTATTTTTATGTACACTACACATAGAATTAACTTCGTATCTAGTGAATATATTACACCCGCTAGTGCTGAACCAATCTACTTGTACACACCCATAGAATAGAGAGCAATGTAAAACAGACAGTGTTTCAGTATGGCTACCACTATGAGTGTTGTTTTCAGCTTTTACATCTCTGCCTTTGTGTTTCTTGTCCAGACCATTTTTATTTACCTTTTAGAATAAAAGAGAAAAAGATGTACTACACTCATACTACAAGAAGAATGTGCTTATTTACTTATGTCTTTATTCTACATTATTATTGTGTGTAAAAAGATTAACCTTTCCACTCTTTAAAAAGATCTAAGAAAAAGTAGCTAATAATCTTCCCACTATCTTATCTGACTTGCAAGCCATAATGATATCTTCTTCTGCTAAATTAAGCGATATCCGCATTCCTAAGTCTAACCGTCCACCTTCTACCACCAGAGCACGCGTTTGACTTAGAGACTCACACACTCGCATCAGGTCACTCATTGTGGGACGATCAATGCTATACCACTTGCATGTTTCCATGTGTTCCAATGCTGTATCGCCAAATTCCACATCAGCCAGACCTGTGCGTCGTGCCATTCGCATGACGGATACAAGAAACAGTTGCTGATGAAGAGAGCATGATTGGACAAATGCCACCGAGGGAGAAGCAAACATTTCCCGAATCGCCTCATTCACAATGCCAATGGTAACATGCTTTGGAGGTTGGGAGGTGCTTTCTGACTGTTTAGATAGTCGTAACTCCACAATCTCAACAGCTCTTCTACAAATATCAAGGGCACGTCGTGCATCTCCACTGACAGAGCTGACTTTTCGTGCAGCAAATTCGACAGCTTCCTTTTCAAATGCTTCAATACCCTGTAGTCTAGACTCAACAATCTTAAAGAGCTGTTCGTGATTGTAAGACTGAAAGTTGAGACGTGTGAGACCTAAGAAAGAAAGAAAGAAAGAAAGAAAGAAAGAAAGGTTTGAGCGCAAAACTACTCATCTATCCATAGAACCTACCTAGTCTGCTGGAGACCTTATTACTTAACATTCTCTCGGGTAAATCCATAGTATTGGCTACAGCCACAACAATTAGCTTGGAAAAAGGCCGATTGGGCCATTCAAAGAAGTTGTACATGACAGTTTGTTTCTTTGTTACAAGAATATCTAATTCGTCCATCAACACAACACTTTGTGTGTGTGTATAGGTGTGTGTGTGTATGTGTGGCATTGGTAAGCTTCAATGATACATGTTATGTTTGGATCACTTGCGTTGTTTTCTGATGTGTGCTTTGTTGATTGAACTTGGCCTCCAAAAGTTGAAGTGCATGGGCAGATGTAATTCGTCTTTTCTGAGTTATCTCTGGATAGGCAGACTTCTCAAGACATTCCCAAAGCACAGTGTACGCCTGGTTTGGATCTGTGAGCTTCATTCCATTGATCTCTACAAAATCAAAGGCTGGTAGTTGCTAGTGAAGGAATTAGATCCCATGGCTTGTAGGCAGTGTCCTTTTGTCCATTTTTACCTCTGTGTCACTTTTATGCTGTAAATGTCGAATCACATCTAGAACAGTAGCTGTCTTCCCAGTGCCAGGAACACCGGAAATATCTAATCCTTCTTATAAGCCCACTATAGGTGTGTCTTTCTATAGTCTACCTACACAGACACGTCCCTGTGCCTTCTTCTATAGCACATTCTAGATACCCTGTAATCTCATCAAATTCATCTTCGCGACAGGGCAGTGTATCAGGAACAGCCGACACATGCAGGCGCTCTCTTGCAAGTTCATACGCTGTAGAGGGTATAGAGCGTTCTTGTGTTCTTGAGAGAAAGGGAGTAACAGGAATAATAGCATTTACACTAGTATGATCAAGGAAAATGAGAGGTCTATCCACTTCTTTTCTGTCTATGATTTCTCTCTCTCTCTCTCTTTTCTTTCTTTCTTTCAATAATTACCGTTGCAGTTTGCGTGGTGTAATAGCTGTTTTCCTTTGTGTCTTTATAGCTATTGCACTACGCTTTGTTGGTAGTGTTGCTCTTACAGTACGTTTGGGCACAGACATGGAGGCTTCTGAAGCATCAGACTCTTCTTCTGAAGCATCAGACTCTTCTTCCGAGTAAGACACCTCACTATCTTCTGATTCACTCTGTTCATCCACAGCCACTTGTGTCTTTTTTATTTGTACTCGAGACCGTGTTTGTAATGGAGGTTGTTCCTGTCTTTTCTGGGAGAGAGCTTTGACGGGAGCTTTGACAGGTACTTTGACAGGTGCTTTGGGTTGTCTGGTTCTGGTGATACGGGTAGTGACTTTTTCTTCATCGCTCTCTTCTACATAGTTGACAGATCTTGTCGATCTTCTTCTAGGCATCGAAGTGCGCCGAGTTACTGTTCTGGGCATAGGAGACACAAAGGGCAAATTAGACCTCTTCATTGCCATGACTTTGCCTGTTCCTGTGACTGCGGTTAGAAGGGGTAGGCTTTCTCCTACGTATTCATTTGACTGGTCTTTTTCTTTCCCTTTCACTATTTATCCTCTTGTCTACATATATTTATATTTATCATGGAGGAAACTGGAAACTGGTGTCTTATTGAAAGTGATCCAGGTCAGTTATTGGTGGAGATATTCTATTTATGTATTGGTTTCTATAGGTGTCTTTACAGAGTTAATATCTGGTATGGGAGTTAAGGGTGTTCAAGTAGAAGAAGTATACAGTCTAGACGAACACACTATGGAAGAACTCAAGTAAGTAGAATTCAATGGACTACCCAGTCTCATCAAGGTACTGTTTTTGTCTATTAGACCTGTCTATGGGTTGATATTCCTGTTCAAGTGGCAAAGACCAGAAGTAGCACCACAAACCTCCTATGAAAATACGGCTACAGATCATATATTCTTTGCCCAACAAGTCATTAACAATGCATGTGCTACTCAGGCCATCCTATCCATTCTATTCAATAATGACAGTATTGACTTGGGAGAAGAGTTGCGTAACTTTAAGGAGTTCACAGCAGATTTCAGTCCCGATGTAAGTCCATTGCTTTTTATCTGTACATCTCAAGCAGTGTATTCTAGATGAAGGGACTTGCTATCTCCAACAGCGATTTGATTCGATATGCTCACAATAGTTTTGCTCGTTCAGATCCATTTGTGAATGAAATGCATGATCCAAGAGACTCCAAAGGTGAAGATGTATTTCATTTCATCTCCTATATGCCTATTAATGGGGCTCTTTATGAATTGGATGGGTTAAGCAGTCATCCCATCCATTTGGGTAAGTGGTGCCTTTATGTCTATGAATCGATCATCTCATGGTAGGAGGGAAATGGTAGGAGAGTGTACGGATGCCAATTGGACTAGCAAGGCCAATGAGGCTATTACAAGCCGGATGTCTCGCTATGGGGATGCTGAACTCCACTTTAGCTTAATGGCCCTCACAAGAGATCGATTGGAGACTTATGAAGAGCAGATAGAAGAGGTGGAGGGATTGCTGCTATCCTTGACAGATGATGCTACAATAGAAAGAGGCAGGTTGAATTCTGAAAAGAGTCAATTGGAACATTCACTTCATTTGGAGAAAGAAAAGAGACAGAGATGGCATGTAAGTGATCTATATCTATATTAGAACAATAGCAGTAATAACACTGTCTTTGCTAGAGGGAGAATAATCTAAGAAAGCACAATTTCATCCCCTTGACTTATAACTTGTTAAGAATTCTTGCTGAGAATAAGCAGCTCGATCCACTTATCACACAAGCAGTGCAAAAGGCATCCTCAGTACCCAAAAGGTCAAATCATTAGACATTAGGATTCACTATATGAGATACATTACTAGACAAAAAAAGATTAGAATCTTTATTTTATTTAATAAGAGACTATTTATACTATTGCCTTTCAGCATTTCAGTTTTATTTATTTATTTATATTTTTATTTTCATTCATACATGGGGTAATAGGAATACACAATTAGTATGGATAATAGATAGAATAGACTATCTTATGTGCACTTATAATTAGCAGATCCATGCTAATCTTTCTATGCAAAAAAAAAGAATAAAGAGAAAGGGGATTCCATACACTCCACTGTAATAGGAAAAGAAAAATGAAACTAAAGTAAGTCAATTCAGAAGATATATAAAAACGATTAAAAAGAAAAATGGAGAGGATGCTACACAACTTCATCATTGACTGCTTTGACACCCATAATGTATCGATCTCTAATCATAGTGCTATTCATCTTGAGTGCCTTTTGAGCGCTATCGGCATCCGTATAGCGTATAGTAAACCAGTCAGAGCGAACCACTTCTTCCTCCAATACCAAACCAATCTCCCTAAACTGCTTCATCGTAGTCTGTAGCATGTCTGGAGGAAATCCAAATACATTCACAGCTGTAGGTCTTTTTGAGAATCTACAATCAAGAACAATGAGTCTCTTGGGTCAGTGTTATATTACTTACTTATGACCAGAGTGATAAGGACCAAGGAAATGGTCATTGTGACGGACAAATGGCTTTGTTAACTTGTAAGCAGAAGGAGGAGCTGGTTTTGCAATACCACACTCCCACATGGACTCGGAGGGAGGCTTATTCACAGGTGCTACATCTGTTCTTTCTCTTCTTGTAAAGCCAAATCCACTCTTTTTCTTGGATCCAAATACGCCTGGTAATATTGTGTCGCTCTCTCTTGTGTGTTCATCCCTATAGAACATACCTCATGAATAAGAGACCCTACTAATACTCACTACACAAGGCAACACTTACTCGCTTTCTTCAATACCCTCTCCAATGGCCTTCTTCATACGACGCTATAGGTAATGGTATAAGTATGGAGTACATTTTCCAGTCTAACTTACCTGATGTGCGTTGGAGTTTGCAGTTAAAAAGGGTGGAAGTACGTTTCTATCATCACCATACATGCCTGAGATTTGTCTGGGATCAAGGCTCAAGTTTTGGCTCTTCTTGGGACTGATAAGTTCACCCGTTCTTAAGGCACTTCGTGAATGAAATGCGTCCAATGTCACCTGAGTGCGCGTCATACCATCTGGGCCCACAATATAATGAGGAACATAAACATCAGGGAAAGCATTTTTCAAAGAGAGTAGGCTGGTGTTTTCAGGCTGTGTCTGGGATTCTTTGGACTGTGTCTGTAGGTGTGTCTGCGGCTTGAGAGATGTAAAGATGCTTGAGGATCCATTGAATGCACCAAATGTATTCTGTGGCTGTTGTGGCTGTTGTTGCTGTTGTGGCAGCTTGGCATTACAAGACAATGGGCAGCTTTGAACAGAGCTAATATGAGTGGAGCGATCATAGCCAATGTTGGGATAGTTGGGATAATTAGCATGGTTCTCTGCAGAAGTAGTGCCCACAGAGGTACTGGTAATAGGTGTGAATGGGTTAGCACGTTGGGTTTGAGAATAATGGCCGACTCTATGGTTGATGTTTCCAATCACTGCACTGGAGGCTCTTCTCATAAGAGTATCCCAAAAGGCCTTGGGTGCGTCGCTGCCTTTGCCGTTGAACGTATTCTTGTCAGCAGGGTTGTTGGGTGCATATGCAAATATAAGGGGTTGAGCCGAGGGAGGTGTGTTGAGTACATTTTGGTTTACTCCATAGGGTAAAGGAACTTCAGTAGGGGCCTTGAATATGTTATTCTCTGCAGTGAAAAGGTTCTTTGCATTGGCATCATGAGGCTGTGAAGGATTAGACACTTCACGACGACTAATAATGTTGGAGGTCCTGGGCTTTTGTTGAGATAAGACTGACCATCTTGTGAAGAGAAATGGTATGCCTAGAAGAGCAATAAAAAAGAGTACTTCATAATTCATCATAATGAATGAGTAGGAAGAAGCCCTTTAAGGCGCGTCAGTAGTCATGGCACTGCTCGTCATTGACTGTCTTTTGGCTGACCCAGAATGTGGCTTAGAAAATGAAATTAGAATCTTATAGGTGAAGAAGAATGCACATATTTCTTCAAGTTAGGATTCTCTTATAAGGACAGATAAAATAGTAAATACTTTTTTTTATGTGCTAACAATAAACTGTTTTTATAGAATAACAATAAATTTTCTTTATTTATTACTATTATATAAAATGTGTTATGCTGAAGATTTATCTTAATAGTGATTCACAAGCAATTTCCCTAATAATAATGTTATTATTATTATAGCTATCATAGTTGCTTTGTAGACCAACGGAAATTGAATAACAAAGACCTGGACTCCTTGAATATCCATTGGTATGAGCCACTTATTTAATAAATCTCTTACCAAAGGGTAGGAGACTGTGCTAATGCTTCTCCCTGTAATAGACTTTACACACCTAAGGATTCCCCTGACTCTTAAGCGGTGTTATAATTTTACCTTTACGTACTTTCAATAATTGTCTGTTACAGAACACCATTTGAAATCAGAAGGTTTATGGATATCTAAACTATTATTTTCTTTTGTAGAATACCTCACAATCAGACTGTATTATCAATAAAATATATTGCTTATGAATAATAGTGTTTACTATAATAATATATATTAAATAGGTACATTTATTATAGCAATAGAATAAATATCCTGAAATCACTATAGTTTATCCTTGAGATATATATAGTCATGCTCAGCACTATATCCTAGCTACTATTGACAGTTCTCAAGTCAATCTTAGATGGTCTTCTATAGAGTCTTCACATGCCTAATAACAATAAAATAAGTCTACTGTGGATTTCAATGAGCCCAAGTTCAGATAAAGACACTGTTTACCCTCTCTCTCTTTTTATCTCGAGAATAGCACATTACTTTACTCAGTTATGCTCATCTTGACAATGGTTACTGGAATTAATTCATTGTGAGTCCTGTTATTGATACATAAAGACAGTGACAGTCCCAGTCTCAATGAGGACTCACGCTGGTATACTACACGTTTATACATATTAGATAGAGAAAGTTACCCCTGTGACATGGGGTGAGAAAGTATATAAGATAGCAACTAAGCTAGACATTTGTATCTTTGACAAATATACCTTTTATTTTACTAAGCATCCCCTTTGCCTTTGGATTATTAACACTATAATAAATATTTCTCAATCAATTTCATAATTTAAATACTGTATATCTATGGATAACACATCATGTTAAACAATAAATGCAGTGACCGAGTTGTAATATCAGCTTCATTTCCTCTCTTTACAGCCAACTTTATGCTTTTTAATTGTAAAGTCAACAATCATTGCTAAAATAGGTAAATGGAATTTGAAATATCTTATTTAGACTTCCAATAGGCCTCTCCAATCACAGCAGCCAATCAGAGAACTATTATAATCCCATAGTCCATATGCATTTCCTTCTATATCCCTAAAGTCTTTAGGTGTAAAGAGTTGATTAAACCCAACTAGTCCATCCCTCATACATCAAAGACATATTATCAACAGAAATAGCCTGCTCAATAGTTCTTGCCACCTAATATTAGCACAGTAGATTATTAGAAATACTGTCTCTAAAGGAGAAGAGGTTATTCTTATAGCTTACTTGTTCTGAAATTGTCATTCTATGCTGAACACCAAAATCCTTGCCATCTAGCTTGGCTTTGATTCTACGCATGATTCCAAGAACATGAACATTGCGTCGTTGAGTCATCACACGTGTATCAAGCAAAGAGTCTAACTCTTGTATCTGAGCAGGTAATTCAGAAGATGCCTCTCCAGTTTCATCTTGGACTGGTGAATGGCCATCCACACGTGTATCAGAAGCAGTATTCTTCTCTACTCCTATCACTAGTGGAGATGTGTACATGGAGGGTGAGGTTCTATCTGCGTAAATAGATCTTTGGCTAGCAGAGGCATCTTGATCTGAACTGTCACTATCTTCATGTGATTTCTGGAGGAGTGCCATGTCATCATCAATACTCTCAGTGAGTTCACCTTCTGCTGGCTTTTGTGCCTCTCCCTGCAGTGCCACCTTATTGTCGAGTCCAAATCCTTCTAAAGTTCTTAGAGAGCCAAACAACTCAAAGAAACTAGTGCTGACACTATCAATTGCGAAATTCTATGTGCAGTATAGTGAGTGAGTGAACACTTCATGTCACCTAGAGACTGTATTCTATTACCAGTTGATCAAATGTCCATGTCGCTTTTTGTTTTTGTTGCCCCAATGTATTGAGGTGCTTCTCAATATTTGAAAGCTCATCCAATGTTACCTAAATGGAATTTCATCAACATTGTTTTTTTACCCTATAAGACAGACCAAGTTTCTGATATTTACCTTTGCACTTTGCTGGGCAGGTTTTAACTCATTATCTGCCTCTGTTTCTACAATAAGAACAGATTCAAGAAACAGAACAATGCCATCGGTAGGTGATCTTAGTTCTGATAAAACAGTGCTTATTTCTATCAATTTCTCTTCTACACGAGAAATAATGCCTGTTGGGACAGGTATCTATTTTTTGTTTGAATTAAAGAAAAGTGTGGATTCAGTAAGTAAGAGTAAAATAGATCCATCATAATTAAATGCTATAATAAGTCAACTTACTGGTGGTGAAAAAATATTACTGTTCTCTGCAGTCTCAGTGCTAAATAAAAATAAGAATAGGAATAAGAAGTTTATAGTCACTTTCTAATCAACTTACTTTGTAGTAACAGTAGCCAAAGGTCTTAAAACATCATTGATGTTCTTTGAGATATTCATTGCTTCTTCAAATCCCACTCGACTGCTCTCAAAATGAGTGATACAAGTATAACAGTTTAAAAGTATGGCGTGCTATCAACAATAAATAAATAGAAAATGTCTTTGTTAGTATGTTTATAAATATGAACAATCTTCTTCAAGCTTACATTCTTAACTTCCTCATTATAAAGACCCTCCCATTTTGTAATACGACTTCTGTAGTCTGGAGATTTGCGTAGTGCCTTCTCCAGCTGGCCAAATATCTCTTTAAGAGAGCCAAGCCCAGTACCAACATTTATTAGCTTGTTGGTAGACTCTACCATACTAGTAGTAAGCTATTGGTAATAGAATCTAGGTCAGTGGTTGTGCATGATCTACACAGTTACCTTGCTGTATGCTAATGGTCTTTCCATCTGGAGGTTGAGTGCATTAAACCAATGGAAACGAGCTGTATCTAGCTCAAATCGACGAAGATAGCTTTCATAATTTTCTTTGTTTGTATTGGCCTGTGGGTACAATCATATTAAATATAAAAGTTAAATTCTATAGTGATATTTGATACGTTACCATATCAATGATGGATATTTCTGCAGTAATCTTGCATTGTTCTTGCAGAATACTAAGGTATTTCTCATTGTCTGTATAGTCATTTCCCTCTGTTTTAGAGGCGTACATATCCAGATATCCATTCATTACATCGATGATTGTCATTGTCATTGGAGCAATAATACTACTTGAAAATAAATGCACCAAAGACTTGAGAGCCTGTGAAATTGTAGCGTTTCTTGTCAAATTCCATGACAAGATGAGTGGTGACACCCATGTGCCTGGTACAATTGCCTTGTATTGTTCAACTGCTTCTTGTAAAATACATAGAAGAACCTAGAATAAGTGTAAGTTGTATATCAGTAATGAAGATAATAAGAATAGGAGGTATGCTTTACACTATTTTTCATTCGGATATATTTCTCGACAGCACCATCGATTTCTCCAAAAGCCATGCCATATTCATTTGTCATTTTCTTATAGATAAAGAGTATAAGTACATGTTATTGTCCAATTCATTGCTATAGATTTACCAAAGTAGCCTTACAGAGTATGTCCATACTCTGGAAAGGTGTCTGAATTGTATTCAGTAAGAGTTTGAGATCGGTGCTGGTCGCCATATTCACTTGAACAATATCTCTCTAATAACCCACTGTTTAGATACTGATGTTTAATAAAAATATCAGATATTTACCACTCCAGAACCTGTAGTCATTTCTACTTCATGCTCAAGTTTCTTTATAAGTCTTTCGATGCATTGAGGTACAGTTTGAAGATATTCAAAAACAGTATTGCATATTGTCAGGCAGCTTTCTTCTAATTGATACAAGGCAGATGTACAAGATACAAGAGCATCAATGGCCCCGATTTCCGTCATACTAGTATCTTCATTAAAGAAATCTATTTATATATATATAATAATAATAATAAAAGTTAATTCTTGAATAATAAACACTTTCAAATTGTCTAGTTTTGACACTTACTACGGAAAAACTCGACATGCTCTCTAAGGTTTATGCAGAGACTTGTTTGGCTCAAGGAATGAGATCTTGTAAAACAGTTGAAATAACAAATATCTTCCAAAGTTTCCTGCTTCAGAGTTGGATCAAAACTGTTAGGTTCAATATCTTCATCGTTTGACATGTCAAGTTTTTCTGCACTAAATTTACGAATATCGTTTTCCAAATGAAAGAGTAAGTTGGATAACACTTCCACAATGCATGGTTGAATATTTTTGTTTTGGTACAGATGGGCCATGGCAGTATCTACATTATCTTTGCGTTCCATCAATGTATGTTGGTTAGTTTCGGCAAAGCTTTCGACCTTTTTTATATAGTGCAGGATATGGGATGAAAAGGCAGAGGCTCGATGATCAATGCTTTGTAGTACTTCTGATCCACCATCCAAAACAAGAGAAGATAGTATTTCGTCCACCTTGCTTTGCTTATAGCCTTGTTGCACCAATTCATTGAGCATAGTTGAGTAGATACCGTGACAATCTTGTTCCAGAGTATTTCTGATCAATGGCTGTAGAATTCGACGGTAATTACGGATTTCATCAAAACAGTGACAATACACAGCGTCTCTTTGCTTTGTCCATACAGAAACCATGTCAGAAAATATATTGTAGGCCGCTCCCTGTTTATCAGCAGCAAGTAGAATAGAATCCTCCAAAACATATTTCTTAGAAAAAAGACTATCAAGTTGAGGTGTCTAGTGTCATAAAATAGGTTAGTATATGCTATCATTGATGGACGTTTATATGAGTGAGCTACAACTGGTATACCTTGATAGCATTAATGATAGATTTATGCTTTTCATGCCATTCACGACAGTTTGAAAGAATACTAAGAACACGTTTCTTTGCATTGTCAGCCTCATTTCTCAATTTTATAGCGTTGTTGAACTTCTGCTTATTAATCTCTTCCTGAGTTTGTCGTTTGTTTTCAGCAAGTAGTGTCTGGTGTGCTTGTTGAACATTTTTTGAAAGCAAAGAGAGAACATTGGTTACTGCTGTTTGATACTTATCATATTGAGGTTTTTTTTCATCTACCATATTTCTTGGTTAGCAATTGCACAAAGATCTTATTACAATAATATACTTACTCAAGCGAGAGGCAATTAGTCCTAGATTTGCTTGTATCTCTAATACTTGCCGCTCCCGCATTTCCTCTGCTTCGTTTTCCCAATCAACAAGTGGGTCATAAACAAATGCATCTAAAAGTGTAATAAACACTTCTTTATGTTTACGTAGTACACGTAAAGTTTCTTCTGCTGCTGCTCGGAAAACACCATCTGCCCCAGTAATACCAAGAGCATGATAGAGGTTTTGGGACAGGCGGTAAGGAACAAGTTCTGGAACTCTGAGCCTTTTACCCTTTTCAAAACACACGTTGTAATCAATGTGTATGACTTCTCCCGAGTAATAGTCCACCATAATATTGTCAAGATGCCTGTCACCAAGACCAATGATATAGCCAACAATAGACATAACAGCCAGAGAACGAGAAAATGAGACACTCTTGGATAACCATTCTGTCGCATCTGAGCTAGAGCACCATAGTTCTTTCGACATTAGTTCTCGTGGTGTTTCCTTGACAAGTTTCATGTAGGCTTTTTTCAATACTTGTTTTGGCCAATGCCGTCTGTTGGCTGTCACTCTCAAACCTTCAGCCTTGAGAATTTCAGCTACTTTGTCCATGAAGTTTTCTGTAGGTCTTCTTAATAAAGCCTGTGCTACAGATTCTTCCAGTTTGTCATTTGTAATTAGCATCTGAGTGGCGTGTTCATGTTTCTGCCATCGTTTGTAGGATGCAAACACAGGAGTGGCATCATTTACCCACTGGATCATGCCAGAGTGATCACTGAGAGGGATGACTGCATAGGTTCTAGCTTTCAGTTTTCTTGAGGCTGTTGACTTGTCTTCCTGGAGTAGTCCATTAGTAGTATTAAGCAATTGCATAATACGTTCATCAAGATGCAAGTCCTCTAGACCTTTGAAAAGATAAGAGTATTTCTTTCCATCAGTGCCCATTAAATCAAGCTTCTTTGGCTTTGTCTTTGTAGGAAGAACAATTACAGTAGAGCCAAATGTATCAATATAACTATCTGAGCCTTCTTCGTGGATGCCTGGAATACTAACGACAGTATTTTTCATAGAGGCAAGATAGGGTGATAATTGATTGAGTTCAAGTATTCGCACTTTTTGTGTTTCCATCATCAATTGTCGATGCAACTATTATGAGGAATAGAGACACATGTCAATTCGTCGTCCGGTTTATACTCTGCTCTTATTTATTCAATGCTTACCTGTTGGAAATGATCCCATCCCTTGCGGTAGTCTTTAATACTTTCTGGCTTTTGAAGCATATGCAAAGCTTCACGTATCTGGTTCCCAAATGTATTCTCAAACCACTGTTCATGTGGTGTGCTAATAGAACCCATAATCGTAGTAGAAAGCATCTTTTCAATAGAGAGAATAACAAACTTCATCACACTTTCATAACTTTCTTTGAACGACTTCTCACGCTGAACATCAAGTAATCCAGATTGTTTAAGGCGTGTAATTTCTTGCTCTAACTTTTGATATTGTTGCATAACATCAAATTGAAGAGAGGCAATCCTGTTAAGCCATTTCTCTTCCCAAAGAACTGTAATCTTTTCAAGTTCTTCAGCCATACGTCGTGTAGAATTCCACAGTTCGTTGTTCTTAGCCATCATATGAGCGGCAATTGCATCCAAAGACTGCTTTGTATGTTTGTTTGTTTTTGAAGACGTTGAGCTGACAATAACCTCATAGATAATTTCACTGGGGTATTCATCACATATTCTAGAGATTAATCTACTCAATAATTGGCGTACACATTCAGCTGGATGACTGAGGCGTGCAAAAAGTTGGGGTATGATCTGTTTCCAAGGTGTGATACATACAGTCTCGATATGCTCAGTATAGGTGGAATACAGAGCGTTTCCATATTTTGTAAGCATACGAACCAAACGTAATGTTGTGGTTATTGTCATTGATGTAGATTCACTGTCTTCATCATCTGTATCATCGTACTGTATACAAGTAATGAACATGCCATATAGAAAGTATATCAAAGTTAAAATAAACTAAGCTGTTACCTTTTTACTGTCTTTGCTCAATGTCAAGTAATGGAAATACGCATTCACTGACATGGAGAATTTGGATAAAATAGATTCTTGCAACACATCAAGTACGTCCAAGACTGTTGATCGAGTAGATTCATTTATCCATGGAACCAGTTGCTGCACAGTGCGAATAAAGGCAGGATCTCTCTTAAGAGGACATATGCCTACTGCACCCGAGTATTTATGCAGTGTTTCCAGTAGAGCCTAATACATTGTTAACAAAAGATGAACAAATGCATATATGATTATATATACCTTTTTGCTTTGTTCATAGTCAACAGAATTGCTTGATGAGTGGGACATTGTTGCTATCAGGGCATCTGTAATCTTATTATGTGCCCATACTACTATTGGCATAGAGGGGTTCTCTTTGATCATCTCATCCAGGATACGCCAGCCTTGCTTGTAATAATGGGTGGCGTACTCAAACCATGCTATGTCCCAATCTTCACCCATCTCCAAGGCTTTTTCAAGAGCAGTATCAATTGCTAACTCAACTGCAGACTGAGTCTCAGAGTTGTTTCCTGTGATAGAGTGAATCTCCAGGGTGTTCAACATAGTCTCAGCCTCCTTTTCGGATGTATTCTTCAGCAGCTTGGCCATTTTAAGGTAGACCTTGCTTTCCAGTTCTTTTGTTCCTCCGTAGACATATTCACTGGACACAATTTTATCTAGCATCTCTATGGCTTCCGAGTAATTTGCTTCTGCAAGAAGGATTTTTATATGTTCATAAAGTATCTGTGCAGAATTCTCTTGAATCTCTGAACATTTCTCTACCCAGTAGCTTGCTGTGGTAAAATTGCCTTGCTTTCGAGCTGCTTTTGCAGCATGCAATTGAACATCAATCAAGCACTGTTTTTCAGTGTCTGAGTGAATATCACCATACTGAGTGAATAGTCGTGAGAAACAAGTGGCCAGTCTTGCCCAGCATTTTGTATCGGACGTATGATGGTAATGAGTAGACCCTTGGTTGGATATTGTTTGGATCCAATATTTTGCATCGTTGTAGATTGATTTCCATGACATATTTTGCAGTTGTAGTTCAAGTATACTGGATTGGTAGGAAAACAAGCCTTCTTGTAGACAAGATATGATTCTTTGGGAGAGTATAGAGCTTATTTGTGCATTCCATCCCGGTTCTTCAGTGCGTGAAATCCATTGTCTGAATTTACTCAATTCACCCAGACTGAGACAAGAATTCAGAGGAGCAGTTTGAAAATACTGTGTGAAGTTCAAGGAGTCTCGACTTTTGCTACGAAGTGGCTGTCCATGAATAAATGCTTCTAATTCTTTGGAAGCCATATCACCAAAGCTACAAAAGTGAGAACCTGATAAGTTTTTGATAGAGTCGTAATCTTCCAGACAGGCATAAAATTCGACAAGCTATTATAGTCAAGAAACATAATACAGATAGTTAGGACGGCTTATCTTTTTTTTATAAATAAAATAAAAGATAATAATACCTTTTCATCAAGCATATCTAGAATACCATAGTCATCATTTTCAACATGCTTTCGTATTGATTGGAGGGTCTTTATGGCAGCTTCATATTTGCTCTAACATAAAATGATAATCATGTATTATTTGTATGCTGTTCAATAGAGACTCACTGTAGAAAACAATGAGGCAACCTGGAACCATGAAGTAGATGCAGTCTGAGAAGAAGTTTGTTCTAGTATTACGTTAGTTGCATACTCCCTCCATTCACCAAAATATCGGCTTAGATAAGGCTTGTATTACTTTTTGGAAGAGGTCCAATGAAACACTCGAATGACCACTTCTCCTGAAATGATGGAAGTATGTGTGTTGCCTTTCTTATTATCTTCTTATACCATGACTGTAAACCGTGGATAATGTCCGGTGAGTGCTGTTGTATGCAAGCATGAACTATAGTACATCCACGAGTAAGAGTAAATATTGGTTATATCATCAAACAAAGTCTTACCTAAGTCTCGAACTAAGATGTTTGTTTCTGAGAACCATGTTAATGGATCAGCTGTAAACTTTTCTTGCATTGTTCGATCTCGTTCATCTAGTATCTATCAAATTGTTTATATGTACACTTCTTTAGGAACAGTAACAAGCAAACTTTATTATTATAACTTACCTCTAATGAACCACGAATCACTAGAGAATGGTTGTGTAAGACAATAGCACCCTTGACAATATTAGGGCGAATTCGAGCAAAGTATTCAATGCACGTTTTCTTGTTAGTTTTAAAAAACACCACGCTTGGTCTTGGTACTGATGGAAGTGCATTTGTTGAACATCCTTCAGAAGCATTGTATATCTGAACTTCAAGTCTATCAAGTAGCAAAAGCAGATATCTCAAATGGTGCTTATTTCTGTAAAAGACGCAAGCCAATCTCTTTTATATTAGTCTTTTCTTATCATCCTCCTTTCACTCTATGTATTCCAAGTATCATGGATTACTTGCCCTGGAGTGTTTTCTGGTGCAGAAACTAGATTATTTAGCGTTCTTTCAAGTGCTGCAAATGTCTGAAGACATAGGCAAATATAAATATTAGAGAGAGAAATAGTTTAAAATCTATGTTTATATTTCCTCTTCCTCTATCTTTTCTTACTTGCTGAGGATTACCAAACGGCGTTCTAAGTCTCGATAAAATACAGTAACGGGCAGATTCCCACATTGCCCAGTAGAATAATAAAGTACTTGATTTGTTAATATAACTTATAATCTGATCCATGCCTATATCTACAAAAAAAAACATTAGACCCTCTAGAACAAATAGATTTATAACTAATGACAGGAGCTTACTCTTTTGTAGTTCTATAAAGGAGCTCATGTGCTTCATACTGCCTAGAGCATCACAATGATAAAACAGCCTTCGTGCCCACTCTAAAGATGGCTTTGGCTCTTGTGAAAATTGTTCCTGGTCATCCTCTGATAAACTACTAAGTAACAAATCACCCATGCCTAAATGTCGCATGGTAATCTCATAGTGAACTGGTCGAAATGCTCCAGTATGAGGTGATGCCATGATCATGGTCTGTACTTTCAATTAAATATCATAGCTTAAATGTTCAATTTTTTAATAATAAAAAACCATACCTGTAATAATGACAGAATTTTATCATGCTCTGGTGCCACTTCTGAGAATACAAATGGATTAAGAGTAGACAAAAGTTCTATGCTTGCTTTTTGCACAGCTGAGCATGGACTGAATATGCTGTATAAAATAGTGAATTAGCTTATTTACTTGTATAGTTTACATTATCTTTATGTAGGAGTCTACTACTTACCCACTTTGAACATAAATAAGAGTTGCATCCGCAGTATCAACGGATCCAAACAATTGGCAGTATTGTATAATGATACGCAGCATTTTCTCCAAGACATCATCGTTTCTTTCGCTATCTATGACACGAATAGCCCTTATGTTAACAACAGAGTAATGGGAGAATAAACAGTTGATATTATTACCCAAAGCACTGATAACACATAGAATAATAGTACGCAAAGAACTTCTTGTTGCGAAATAGACTTGTTCTGGGGGTACAGAGGCACTCAACAGCTCACTCACAAATGAACATACGAATTGACGAGTTTTCAGCTCTAGCTTGGTCCAATGTGAGGTCAAGTCCTCTAAAAGATTTCTCAATAAAGCAAACTCATCAGGAGATTCTAAAGAAAATCGACATCTACTTGATAAGTCAGGTTCTGCTTGAACATGAAAGATTTAACCCCAACCCTCATACACATTACTCTATCCTCTGAATATTCCACACACCTTGTCCAAAACCTCTTGAGGAGGAAGAGATGTGCATTAAACACATCCGCACATCTATAATCCCATGCTCTGGATAATACTTGTAATGAAAACAAAGTATTCTGCTTAGCAAGTGAGGTCCAGGATAGAGCTGATTCCAGTATAAGGTAATTAAAGAACATGATATCAGCTGTGCAGATTGCTTTCTGAGAAAGATCAACATAGCTTTCTGTAGAGGCCTCCAATGACAGAATATCATACTGATTTAATGTTGTATCCATACTGACAGCCCTAGTGATTTTGTCGAGTCGGCTCTTATTATTTATCGAGTGAGAGGAGCATAGTGTTGTCATGCTATGATGAAGAGATTGCATAAGGCAATGGGTGATGTCTTTTTGAAATTTTACATTATCGCATAGACATATCAGCAAACGCAATAGAGTTATTATATTGGCACTTAGTTGATCATTGTCTCGGTGAGCGTATTTAAGGCGATAGAGGGGTGATGTCTCTATATTCAATAAATCATACACGATAAATTCTTCAGTACTGGCTTGAAAAGCATTGACCAACTAAAATGGATGTTGAGTGATGTTGACTGAGGAGTACATGTATACCTTTGTCAGTGTCTCTACATATTTTATAGGGTCTGTCATTTCTCTGCCTGAATTTTCTGGCAATTGTGATATCAGATGCTGATAAAGCTTTTCTTGATGGGGTCGAAAAGTATCTTGTCGGATAGAGATCATCGTCATTAGGGCTTGGTTTGCTGATAGAATTTAATTAAATAGAGATTGGTAAAATAGAAATAGAAATAAAGCCTCTCAGCCTATTGTTCTCAAGAATGCCTCTAATAATACTACCAACAATCATGGGTATGAGAAAGAGCCACTTACACATCTCATCCCAAGTGTGAGAATCAGATAGATCTTTAGTAGCACATATAAGATCCAAAGTGCATAGGCGTAGTTGATCGAATGGTTCTCCGATGCTTACTGTTTCTTGTGGTGTACACACTGTAGGAATAAGCAGTACAACAGTTTCTAGTATAGAGAAAAAACAACTAAAAATAGAATAACTCTTTAGTCATTTCTATACTCTACGCCCATCTCCTTCATCACTTGCCTGAGCAAACTATGAAAAACATCACACTTCTTTTGTGATTCATTGATTTCGTATTGGTTCGACTTGAAATCAATAATATGACTGCGCATATCATTAAGAAAATGATATAGTAATTCAAATGCAAATGAAAGTCTGTTATTCCAATAGGGCTTAAATGCCTTGTAAGCGTCTATGCATGGCAACAGATTTAATACACGGACACTCTATTGGTCTTGGCTTACCTTTAAGGAGCACTCGTTTTGTATCTGGCAAAATAGTATCAATATGCCAGCCTACAAGTAAATCAATGATATCCTAATTGTTAAATATTAATGACTGTAGAGCCTTCTCACTTTATTTTTTTTTATATCATACCTCGAATTTTGTAGCAAATTTTTGCTTATAGTTCTTTGAAAAAGCAACGAATATATCAAGAATATCAGGAAGATAGTCGGCTGAATCCATGGCATCCAGAAAAGTGATAAGATTTGTTAGTACAGAAAGTGATAATTCCTCCAACTGTCGACTACTGAGAGGGTCTTTGGTCGTATCTACAGTGATCTAACAGCAATAAACAAGATTAATGATGTCCATACATATAGGGGGTTCTCTGTTTGTTCTCTGAGAATAACAAAATGAGAAATAAATAGTATAGAAATCAAACTCTTGCCTGTCGTAATGTGTGCAATAACCACATTTTTACTTCTCGCTCTTTACAAGCATCTGCGGGTGAGGCATGTTCTTCCTTCCAGTGACTGAGATAATCAAATAAACAGCCAAGAATCACATCAAGACGGATACTGCAGGCAAGAGAAGATAGAATGTTCACAACAGACTGCTTCAATGCCCTTGGTGCCTTTGCCACCTCAAATACTACCAAGATGTCTGTTCCTCCCTGTACGCCGTGCAAACAATATTCCAAAAGCTGTCCTCTCTCTTGTCGGTTGGGTGACATTTCTGAGTCTTGGTGGCGTGATTCACCCAAAAGGCGTACAAGTTGTGCTGCACTGGTACTTCTTCTGGAATAAGAGTGATCATCCTCATCCAAGAGAATGCGACGCAATAATTGTATTGCCCGGGACTCTCCTGTAGTGGTATCTAGCGAAGAGTGTCAACCTATTATTTCTGCACTGTATTGTACTGGAAGAAATAATAATAATAGTAGTAGAGAGGGAGAGAGAGAAAAGGGTACCTAAGGTTGAACGCGTTGTGGATCGTGATGAGGTAGGTTCGTTACGACGGTTGGTATCTCGTGGGTACTTCTGGGAGCCTCTCCCATAGCCACCACCTGTACTTGATTTTCTAGCACTCATGATCTACTAGAAGAAGATGGAGCGGACGAGAAAATATGAAAATAGCAATTCAGTTTGTCCACTGAAAACTGGAGGCCAAGCAGAGCCGTCACGTGCAGGTCAAGACAGACAGACAGACAGACAGACAGACAGAGAGGCTATATTTATCGACAGCCATTAAGCTCTTTTTATTTTAATAATAGCCTCTATCATCGGCATCAGATTCTTCATCACTACTAAGAGCAGCAGTGTTAGATGAGCTATAGATGGTCTTCTTGGGGGTTTCTTTTTCAGAGAGGTCTTTCTCAGGAGGAACAGCACCGTATTGAGCCAGAAGAGTACGCAAACCTACAAGGACAGATAGGATGAGCTGTCTTTGAACTGTCACAAGCATAGTGTCCTGCACTTACTCTTTACTGTCATTTTCATACCACCAAATTGAACAGCACCAACAAGATTTGCTTTCAGATCTCCCTCACCATAGACAAGCAAGGTAGGTACATTTCGATCTGGATAATTAGGAACACACTGGTCTGCCACAATCTTAAGGAATTTAGTGGCCTTGAATTGTCGAGCCAATTCTGCCAAATGGTAGTTCATTAGTTTGCAGGCAGGAATACTAGAGGATGAGCCACCGTGAGTCGCTGTAGACAAGTGCATAGAAATATGTCTATGGATAGTCTACTCATAGGCCACATCTACTCACTGGTCTTGGAACAGGTGCACTACTACATAGCACTCTTTGCTTGCCTCAGTGACTTCTTTTACAAAGTCAGGCTTTGATATCTGAACAACCTGACCATACTTTTCCCGAGAAACTGCTGTTTGCATTTCTTGGAGACGTTTCTGTCTAAGAGTGGAGACGAGTCAGCACCAGCAACATTGGTGTGTAGTTGTGGTCCTGACCTGTATTCTAAGAGGATGCGGTCATCTTCTAAGTCCTCAAGCTCATCCAGTTCGTCAAGAGTTTTATTGTCCAAGTCCTCCTCCTGTCTTAATTTTGCATTAAGCACTTCTACATAAAAGTCCTCTATTTCATCCTTTGTCTGTTCGTCGCGTGGAGGGAGGATACCCTTGGCACGAAGAATGTCATTCCTATTGGTGTAGTGTCCATATAAGTATATGTGTTATAGGAGTAAGAACCACAGTGTTCCTACCACTCAGTATCTGCATTAGGGTCGTCCATAGTGTTATATGGGGTGCTTCTAGGAACAGGTCTGTCAGGTAGAAAGTCTCTTTCTTTCTTTCTCTATTATTTTCATGGGATAGGCCTGTGGATGGAGATGGGTGAATGAGAGCTTTGACAAGTCACATTGAAGATCAGCCTTTTTTTTTTTTACTTTTTACTTTTTACTTATTGTTACTGACTCACCATCATATATCGCCACCACACAAGCATTTTTTTCGACATGATTGAGAAAACAACGCCATGGAATGGCATTAATAAAAACGTTACTGGCCCAAGGCCGTTTATTCGTCGCCCTAATAAGGCACTTCATATCTTCACGGCTCCTGGCTGTGAGTCTCTTCGCCATGTGGACCCTGTTACGTCTGCATGGGCTCGCACAATGCACCCTGAGTGTGTTGTATTCAACTTTGGCAAACAGGCCAAGTCTCAAGACATTGCCCCAGTCTTGATCCACCAACTGGGTGCAGTGGTTGCAATTACCACACGCTACACCAGAGCCAAAGACCTCATACAAGAGGTCATATTCAAGGACCCCGAGATGCGCCTTAAGGCCACCTCTGAAGGTGTGTCCTTTAACAATATGAGGGTCGTTGCTTCTGCTGGGCTTGACTCAGACGCCAACCTGGTAAAGGTCAACCTATACCAGATCCCCAGTTGCCACCCCGAGAGGGATTTGCAGGCACCCATTGTCGAGGCATTCCAGCCTTATGGCAAGGTTGTGCACCTTCGTGCTTATGTGGATGAGCACAAGATTTTCCGAGGTGAGGCCTCAGTTCTTCTGGACATCTCTGATGTGGACAATGTCCAACCCCTTCGCCGCTTTCTCCACCTTGGAGGCTCCATCAGTGCCCCTGTCGAGATCCGTGCCAAGGGCATCCCACCCTACTGCCGGTACTGCCGCCAGGAAGGGCACCTGAAAAAAGACTGTGAGGTGCGTCCTGCTCTTGCTCCCCGCTGCCACACGTGTGGTATAGCTGGCCACAAGGCCAACGATTTGGAATGCCCCTCTCACCCAGAGACCAGGGCTGCTGAAGAGGCCGCTGCAGAACAGCGTGCCAAGGAGATTGCTGCTGCAGAGGCAGATCGTGCCGCCAAGAAGGCCGCCGAAGAGGTAGCTGCTACCACCACCACCACCACCACCACCACCAACAACAATAACAACAACGGGGATGCCATGGACGTGGACATGGACATTGCCCTGACAAAGCAGGTTTTGGAGTCTCTCTCTCAGGAGGAGACTGCCGAATTAAAGGTGTCCATGGAGATGGACAGTGAGATGTATGACGCCTCTAACACCAGCACCAGCAACAGTATGTGGGCTCCCCACAACACTGAGCATCGTCTCCGCCTTCGTGAGGCTGTGATTGCCATGCGCAGGAACGCCTCCACCACCACCAACACCAAATCCACCACCAACACCACCACCAACACCACTTCCTATGGAACTCGTTCCCAGAAATCTGTGTCTGCCGTTCTTTTGCCTGCTTCTTCCTCCTCTTCTTCCACTGCTGACCCCACCAAGGTCAATGCCATGGAATTATGAGTGTCGGCCCTATCCGATTAGGGACCCTCAATGTGAGAGGGCTCTCCTCACTTGTACATAGTCGTTCTTCTCC
>JALLLS010000131.1:0-63274 GCA_025094145.1 Spinellus fusiger | reverse complement strand
AGATATGGATCGTAGGCAACCAAAGAAAATATCACATAGTATTCTATTCAACTTGGTAACTATTTTCCATTCTTTTGATCAATGTTTAAACTATAGACAATCCTACCGTGTTATTCACGTTCTATTCTTTAGTAAAATCATACTATACTATACTATAGATATTATCTTTTTTTTCTAGTTTCATCTTTATCTCTTCTATTTATATTTGTATTTATATTTTCTTGTATTTCTCTTTTCACAGCGACAAAAGATGGTCCCACCTTTATTTTATTTTTTTGAATTACAATCTTGATATCTCTGGGATCAGGTTTCTTATGAAAGATTGGTTGTCGATGTATATCATGAAATCGCTTATTCTGGACCATTCACCACATGGCATTATGAGCTGTAGTTATTTTTGCATTATTGACACCACAAATAACTCAAATGTGTCGATGGTGGCCTAATCAAGAGAATGGTGACCCTCAAGGTAGGACTTAATATAGTTTGCAGAAGAAAGAGTAAGGAACAGAGCAAGACGGCCAGTTCATGATCCTAGAGAACAGGCTTTCCATTTCATTAACAACAGAAAATGGCCTACAAAGGGACTTAATTCTTCTTACACTAGAAGAAAAGAGTGTCCATTCATACATAAAGAAATGATGCTATGCAATAAATTAGCTGAATATCCTGTTACTCCTATAGATAAGTGTGTCCTACCTATATAATATTGGTCAATAAGCTTCCTACTTTCAGTCACCCGCTTCTTCCAATGAAGATTTTCTCTTTATTCTTCACTCATCTAGGTCAATGAATCTATTATCTCTTTATGAGACAGATAAAAAACCAAAATATCATGGCCATTGATCTCATTTTATTGAAATACACACACATGTATATATGTTTATAAACACATTGAATGTACTTCTTTAAAAGACAAAGGAAAGATGTCGATGTCGGTCTTTCAAACCCAACATGGATGCTTTACTATGACTGAAAGAAGAGACGACCCGAAGAAGAGAAAGAGAGAGAAAAGAAGACAAGTCCAAGAGCCAAAAAAGAGCATAGAATGACGACTAAGGCTAGTCTCCAATAGCATTGGTGTCAATTAGATGCTTTACCAGTGCATAGAACGAGTCTATGTTTAAGGCAAACTCTAATCTTATTTATCTTTTATATCTTTTTAACAAATTCTATTGAACATTAAATACTATCATGTCACCATTTCTGTCTCTTTAGAATGTTATTTTGCAAGAGGCCATAGTGAAATCAACCTGTTTTCCATGTGGTTTTGGCGTCTTATGTAATTGTCTTGTGAGAAAGAGATAATGGCCTGTCTATCTGCTGTGTTCATCTGTATCTATCTATACTTATCTGTAGTGAGTGTAGACATTAAGATTTGTTTGTATCTGACTGCGTTTTATTTGTATGAGATTGGGTGGGTCCTTTTGTCTTGTTGCTTCTCTGTTTCCATGTTTTGTGTTTTTATAGGTAGACGTGAGTATAGGTCTGTGGGGTGAAAAAGTCGCATGGATTCAAGATTTGAGGCCTAAGAAGCACGAGGAGTGTAACACGAGTGCTGCATGTGCTTCAGATACCGCTATCACCCTCCCGAACATGAACCAACACGTCCATGAAATGCAGTATGGGATTGATCCTGCTGCAATCCAACCATTTGATATTTTACATTTGAGCAATAAATCATAGCAGGGTAATACAAAATCAGTCCTAGATATTATTGTAGGGTAGGCATCTGCCACTGTTGTTGTTGTTGCTATGTTATTGTTGTTGTTGTTGTTGCTATGTTGTTGTTGCTATGTTGTTGTTGCTATGATGATTAGTATTAAGTATTAGGTATTAAGTATTAAGTATTAGGTATTAGTATTAGTATTATTATTAGTATTATTATTAGTATTATTATTAGTATTATTATTAGTATTAGTATTATTATTAGTATTATTATTAGTATTATTAGTATTATTATTAGTATTATTATTAGTATTAGTATTAGTATTAGTATTAGTATTAGTATTAGTATTATTATTAGTATTAGTATTAGTATTATTATTAGTATTATTATTATTATTATTATTATTAGTATTATTATTATTATTATTATTATTATTATTATTATTAGTATTATTATTATTATACTCATCATCACTGCACAAAGAATAGCTGCCAACACACACTGAAGATGTCTACTATCATTGTCCTTATCCTAGCTACTACCACTAACACCACCATTGACACACATGTGATATTATGTGATATTATGTGATATTATTTGTCTTACTCCCAGCACAAATACACCAGTAGAAACAAACAAAACAGTGCCATTTTTATTATATTTCAGGATCTCCAGCTCAAACAAAAGAGGGCATATGTCTATAACATATCCACACACAGACACAGGCAGGATCCACATTCAGACGCCTCTTGAACAGAACAAATAGGCACAAGGTACTCAAATTGAAGCTGGAACAAAGTAGAGTAGGTGTCACGTTTTTTATTCTGAATAGTGTTGCTGCAAAGACGTCTGGTTTGGGTTCCAAATTAGTGGGTCTTTTCCATTCTCTGTTACGCTGACTCTACCTCTATAGCGAAGATACTCCTCTTTTTTCCTCTCTCCTTTCCCCTCTCCTCCTCTGTCTCCCCCCATCTTTTTTTTTCTTTTTTTCTTTTATATATATTTTTTTTGCACTCCTCCTCCTCCCCCCCCTCGCTCTCGCTCTCGCTCTCGCTCTCTTCTTTCTGCCATCTTGGAGAGGACATGTGATTCAATCCCCTCTTATGCTGTACACTATAAATTCTCTGGTCTGTTCTCTTGCTCTCTTCTCTTCTACTTTCCTTTTGATGATCTAAACCCCTCTCATTTAATACATTTCTTCTATGAGTTACTCTCGCACCATGCCACCCATCCAACCCTATCCTCAGGAGAACTATCCACACCCCACCATGGAGACATATCCTATCTATCGCCAGGTATTCCACCGTATGGCCCCACCCATGATGGCCCCACCCATGATGGCTCCACCTATGATGGCTCCCCGCCAAATAAGACATGAAAACCATTCCCCCATGGTTGTTCCTAGCATGGCAACCACCCTCCCTGTGTCCTATATGGACTATTATCCCTACTACCAAGTCCAGCCTTATCGACAGAATCCTACCCTTCATGTAAGTAGGAACAACAAGCAAGGTAGCACAATAATAATCTTGATTTTGTAAAGTGCCCCTCCTATCAGCCTGTTGTAACAGTGCACCAGCCCATCCACCACACACTTGAAAATGCAACCATTGCCTATGATACGGTCTCTGATCTGAGTTTACAAAGAGATCTGGTCAAGGATGTGTTCTTTTCACCCGCTATGACACCTGCCTACAATCGTGCCACCACACCAGAATCCGTAGCCTCCACCTGCTCCCAAAGCGACAGTGAATCCGACAGCGGCATGTCTCTTCCTCACCAAAGCCATACCACACCCACCTATCTGTTGCCTGGCACCCCCGACGACATCCCATTGTTTTACTTTGGCCTGGAACTGGAAGAAGAGGAAATCCCCCTGGAACGATCGTCTATTAAAAACCCATCCTTCTCTCTGTCATTGTCCTATGAGCAAGAGGCACCACTGATAGAGCGTAAAGAGAGAAGTCCACATGCATATCCTACTCGGGACACATTGAAGCGCAGAAATTCCAATCAAGAGACATTTGGCAAGAAGCAGAAGCAGAGCAATGTCTGTCCTCTTCTTTCTCAGGAATTGGCCTGTAATGACTATTTTGCCTCTGATGAAGAGAGTTCTGATGATGAAGACTCTCTTTCTGTTAGAGTGGCTCGTTGGAATGGGTAAGTTATTTATTATTAGTGCTATTATCTATTATTATCTATTACTACTATTATTATCTATTACTACTATTATTATCTATTACTACTATTACTACTATTACATCTCAGTCCATGTGGGCCTGGATTTCTTATGGACATTCTAAACGCCCCTCCATCAAAAGAATACATTGGACTTACGTTGAATTCAATCTAGTGCTGTTGACCCATTCGGATTTGAAAACACGAGCACGCACCTATCCGCACTGGATGTACACTCATTTTCAATGGGCGACTCGGTATCGGAGGATGAGGACAGCGAATCGATCGTCTCTCTTTGGGAGGGACAGCCCGTCTTTGATGAATCCAGTGACGAAGACATTACTCAAGGAGAAGACGATGACGATAACAACGGCGATGACAATGAACATGAAGACAAAGAAAACGAAGAAATAGAATTAAAGAAAAAGATCCATAATAAAGACCAAGCCAAAGAAGACCAAGCCAAAGACTTTGTCACTCTAATGGAGTCTGTGCGTGTGCCTTGTCGTCCAACATCACAACCTACTATTTACCAACAACTGACCAAAGCCAGCATCGACTGGTGTCGTTACTGTGGCACGACAGAGGGTGTCAATTGGAGACCTGGGCCTTGGGGAAAACGTACCTTGTGCAAGTAAGTCCCTCTCACTGCAGTGTGTCCGTAAAGCAGTACAACTTATCATTTTTCTTTCTTTTTATAGTAAGCATGGATGTGATTACAAGGGCTATGGATTTGCCTGTAAATTACCACGCCTTGATCTGACAGGATTTGCTACAGAGTCTATTGATGATCGTGACCGTCCTGTGCTTCAACTGTTTTGCTCGAGCTGCCAGCGTCAAGAATCCTGGGAGAGCAATGTCTTGGTGCAGTGTGAAGGCTGTCCAAAGGCGCTTCATCAGGAGTGTGCCTCTGAACACCACGGACTTACTGATGCATTTGTTGCTAGCAATGGTGCTTGGTTCTGTGGTACTACGTGCTGTGAAAACACACGACGCAAAAGAATTGTTGTGGAGTTGCCCCGTAAGCGTCTGCCACTGATGTGTGCACCCAAAAACAGCACCAGTGCTAGTGAAGACACTACAACCCGCACACGTTCATTGCGTGATGGTTCTGGTGTACGCTCATAACTCTTCTTTTCTACTGTACCATTCATCCACACACACACACTACTACCACCACTACCACTACTACTACTATTCTTGCACGCCTTTTCTTTTTGTTATCTTTTCTTATTGCCTTGTTTTCTCGTATAGTCTTTCATATTTCCCTTTTTCTTTATTATTTCTTGTTGCTTAGCATTATTGACACCGCATGTACATAGCATCTTTTAGTATCATTCCTCTTACCTTATGACAAACGCACATCAATATTTCCCTTTCTTCTTCTTTCTGTTTAATTTCTGTATGGCTTTAGTAATACTTTTCTTTGTATCCTTTTGATCCTATGTTGTAAAGGATATTTAATACATGACATCAACATTAATATATACATACACATCTATCTACACAACGTACATACATCCACAGATACTTTATATTCTATTCTCTTGCATATAAACGTATACTACTGTTAACCTTACGAATAAAATAACACTTATTTATACTCCGAACATTCAATGGACGACACTACTGCTCTTTACAAAAAGTAGAGTATTGAAAGTCACTACAAATAGAACGGTTATAGAACAGTTACAGAATACTTATACAAAGTATTTACATAGGACACTTGTCGAGTAATTATACAGCAGGCCAATAAAAGGTGTCCACCTTATCCCAAGGCAAACACTTTTGTTATTATTATCAGTGTATGTTCTGAACTTTGATCTAATGTTAGTCTAGAATAAAGTTATTATTATTATTATTATTATTATCAAATCAAATGTTGTTCTTTATTTTTACTCCATCTCCCATATTCTGTTTATGATTGGCAGTGGTCTCATCATTATAGTGTGCTATCAAAAATAAATTTTATAGTATGTTATTGTAAGAGGAGACCATTTATTAGGCTTTATGTTGTATTTTTTTTATAACTTTAGTTCTTTGTAAAGAGAATAAAGAAATGGTAAAAAGAACAAGAGATTCATAGATTACAAAGGAAACAAGGGAATAGTAGAGAAAAAAAGTAGAAAAAGAAAGAAAGAAAGAGGGATAGACTATTTAAATAGAAGGTATACATGCAAAAGAAAACAACAACAACAACAACAACAACAGCATCAGCATCAGCAACAAGAATGATAATAACAATAGTAACACCAGTAACCTACGTACAAACATACAGATATACATACATAAATGTACACATGTACTAGTTATTGACTTGACAAGTATCACTCATGGCACTGGCTGATCGAGGTTCAAAATCCCACCGCCGCTTAAGATCTTCTACGCTTCCACTACTGTGACGATAGGCCATACGAGCACGTGAGGCCCGTGTGGGTGTTTGTGATAAGCGTGCAAACACATTTCCACCCGTAGGTGTACTTGATCTCTCTGCAGTAGAAAGTGTAGGCGTATGAGGAGATGGATGAGCACGCTTAGGAGGAAGAGAGGGAGGTGGGAAAGAAGAGCGCTGGTGTATTTGCTGTGAGTAGGTCGCCAGAGGAGAAGACGGAAGCTGAGGGGGCTGGTGGTGTGAGTAGTATTCGTAGGCATCTTGTTCTGAGCTCTCTCGACTGCTTGTGTTGGGAATAGCACCATTACTGCTCACTTGTGCTCCTACTAAAGAGAGTTCTCGTAAAGAAGCTCTTCTTCGTGTGGAAAGAGTAGGCTGTTGTTGCTGAAGGGATTGGGACCGCTTGCGTAGGGATCCTTGGGAGGAGGCTGTCTGGTTCCAAGAGTGCTGTGATTGTGAGGAGGAATAGTCGGATTGCACTGAAGATCTGCGCAAATGGCTGCTTCGAATGGAGGAGGTAGACGATTCACACTCAGCAGTGTACTTTTCAAATTCAGCAGTATTCACCATGGTAATGGGAATCGGAGATTCGGATCCACCCGTACGCTGCTGCCATGACAGTCGTTTTTGGATCATGTTGTAGAATCTGTCAGGAGAAGGAGTCACTTCACGACCCACAAGGTTACGATGGAGGGTATCCACAAGGGGGGAGGGTGGTTTGAGTGCAGATGTCTGTCCTCCAAGAGCATAACTAAGGGATGTCTTTGGGGAGGGAGGTGTCATCAGTGCATCTTCACGAAGAGAGCCTACAGAAGAACCGGGTGATTCATGAAGAGCGGCAGAATCATTCAGAGAAGAGTATTCCATGCCTGGTTCTGGTGTAGTAATCATTCCACGCATGCCGTCTTCGTATATCTTATCAAAGATAGTATTACCACTGTTAATGTATTCTTCAATCTTAACATCAATGGCGCTGTCTTGGTCATTCATAAGAGACAGATCCCGCACAGAACGATCTTCCAACTTGCGAATACGTCTTTCATTCTCAACAGTAGTAGCAATAGCGGCTCTCTTCATCACCACCAGAGTACGGCGTAAATCCATGACTGTCTTCTCCAGGTTTTGCATTGTCACCTGTCGATTGCACTCGCTCATTCTTAAGTTCATAATATCATTCAGCAAGTTCTCTGCAATACGCTTGCATTCATCTGACTCTAGAGATTTCAGAATCTTGGTAGTAATATCATATGCCATTTCAGGTGCAGCGTTGTTAGGAACGCTGTACTGCTCTTCAAATGTGTCCATGTCGGCCCACTCATCATTCTGAGGGGACTCACTGATAAGATCATCAGCGAAAGTAACCCGTTTCTCGGACCGTATCAGCTGAGCCATTGGAATCTCAACATCCTCATGCTCTCCAGATTCACCTGCTGCTTCTGACTGCAGGGACCGAATGCGGGCTGACAGATAGGATATCTCTGCTGACAGAAGCTCAATGCGCTCATCTGTGAATTCAAGGGCAGATAGATCCACAGGCTGCTCTGTCATTTCTGCACGCTCCTTCTCTGCAAAGTACAAGTGCTTGCGTTCTTCCATCAGATCCAGTTTCTCTTCTGCCAGTCTTTCTCGACGCACCAACAGCTGCTCCATTTCAAATACAGCCTGTTTTCCCTGAATGTACTGATACAGGGCACGGTCCAGTAGCTGCTTCTTGCGAGTGGCACGGATCTGGACAGGCACAGGGTTGATCTTTTTCTTATTGTATTTTCTACCAGGGAATCCATGACTACCACGAGCAAGCACAGCAAAGTTCCCTCCCATAATATGAGACACACGCCCCAACAATCGTTCGTCTAGGATGCCCCCTTCACGCACTGCCTTTTTAAGAACATTGGTGAGTAGTTTGAGCTGGTCAGTGTTCACTAAGACTTCTTCACTGCGCTTCTTCAACGTCTGCTTTTGTACTTCATGCTCACGTTCAAGGCGTCGTCGTGCTGAATTGGATTCTGCTTGTTGTCTCTGGAGAATCTGTATTTTACGCTCCTGTACTGACATTTGTTCACGCACACGCTCTGCTTCTTGCTTCATGCGTTTGATCATTCGCTTCTTTTCTACTTTGAGGGTTTCTACATTGATCTTGAGTGATTTTAATAGAGAGTCATTCTGGTTTCTTGTTGCCTGCATGGTGGTGGTGGTATGTATGTATTTACGCTTGAGATCCTGTATCTCCATCAACAGACCCTTTGTCTTGGCCTCATACCCTTGGCGAATCTCAATCACCTGCTGCTTCTCTCTTAATTGAACATTAATGTCTGTCTTGGTAGCATGGGCTGACTTTGTACGCATCAAGGCAAGGTCTCTCTCCTTTTGGATTTCAGTGAGTTGTGCCTGCAGCTTGATGATCTTTTCATCAAATTTACGACGCATAAACGTATACTCATTCTCTGATTTCTCAAGATGAGCCACCAACTCTTCTTTGACCTTGATGTCAGATTGTATCTGGTGAAGCATTCGGGCCAATTGAGGATTATGCTTTGTTTCTCTCAATCCCCGGGAAGAGCCTCGAGAGCCCATGGACAAGAGACTGCTGTGTTCGCTCTTAGTGTCTTGCTGGGTCTGTCGTTCATGGTTTGCTTCTTCCCAAGTAGGCACTGCCAATGTACTGATGTCTTCCAAGAGATCATGCTCCACAGAATCCGGTCTGTCCACAGGGGAACTGCTGGCCGAGAATTGAGTGTCGCTCAAGGGAGAGAGCCGCAACCCAATGGTACGGTACATGTGTTCTTCTTCTGCTTCAAAGGCACGCAGTTCAGCCTCCCACTCTTCTACTGTTTCCTCCAATGGACAGATGAGTTCAAGTACTTCCATCCCTTTGCGAATCTCGGCTCTTGCTTTGGCAATGCTCTCTTTGACTTCACTACGAACATCTTCATCGCCATAGTCATTTACGTAATTCACCTCGTCCTCGTCCTCGTCCTCTTCCTCTTCTCTTTCACGAGACTCATGTCCATTCAGGTACTGTGACGTACTGGTGTTGGAATGACTTTCATTCACACCTGGACGAGACACATTGCTGAGTCTTGAGACTACCTTGGAAATACGAGAAGAACGGGCGGTTGTGGTAGCACTGCTGGAGTTGGCACTGATTCTACCGGGCCTTCGACGACGGTGCTTCTTTCGCCGCTGACTCGACATACTAGGCTCAGGCAAGGGTCTTGCTTGTGACATGGAAGAATAAGAAGCACAGGGCAATAGACTGCTTACGCCATGGACAGCATGGACAGCATGCACACTTGACTTGCTTTCCAACAGAACTAGTCTGTCACGTGTGTCTGCCAGCTCATTTGTCAGTGTATGAATGGTCTTTTGGTATTCAGCAATGATAGGATGAGTTTCGATGCGTTGTTGGTGGGTCAGCGAGAATCCAGGGTCCTCCAGTCCCAAGTGTTTGTCAGAAGGTGTGTCTTGGTCTTCTGTGTCTGCCATGAATTCTCCCAAGTCGCGTTCCATGCGTAAAGTGTCCCGTTCACTGGTGACTTGCATTAAATCCCGAGAGAGATCGTCAATGCGTTCACGAAGACGAGCAATGTGTTTGGAAGACGCCTTGTCGTCGTATTTCTGTGCCATGTCACCTAGAATAATATATATATATACATAAAAGTATATAAAAGATATGAAATATATATATATATATATATAAAGACAAAGTGTGTATGAGAACAGGGGTGTCCATAGTAAAGAAAAAGTCCACAGAAAAAGAAGAAAAAAGGAGGCTCTTGTAATGTTCCGTCTTACCATTGGTATGGCCACCGACATTGCTAGGTACATTGGTGGTGGTGTTAGGGTTGGTAGGATGATGGCCTTCACCTCGAAGACCTGCAATTTCCATGCGAAGACGGCCTATCAGAGCCCGCAGCTGATTGACTTCGATGGAGCTGCCTGCAAATTCCTGATTCACACTTACACGGTTCTTTATATTGCGTGCACGATTGGCGTATTTGAGAGTGTTCAGTGTTTCCATGAAATTAGTGTCAGCAGGAGACACACAGGCCATCATCATGGTTTGACTGTTGCCGCCCAAGGAGTCTTGTAGTAATCGAGTGAGTTTTGAGTCACGGTAAGGAATATGAGCGGATTTTCTTGCTTCGTCTCCTAAGGCTGAAATGACATTGCCCAGTGTCAGTAGTCCCGAATTAATAGCAATGCCTTCTTTGGCACGGTCTCCTTGAGCATTGGTACGTTTTAGCTATTAAGATGGTAGTATGAGTTATAGTGGTGGCAGCAGCAGTTGTTATAATAATAATCCATAGCATTGGAATATACCCTCTTGAAAGAAGAGATAAGAGATAAGACTTACCCTTTCAGAACCAGCAAGATCAACAAAATGAAATTTACTGGTGAGTGACTTTATAGCCTTGCCCGTCTCTTGACCTTCTTCAGGCCTTTGCTGTTTAAGAATCACCGAAAAGATGGCATGTGAACGAGAGGAGACAGTGTTCATGTCAGTGGATCCTGTGGTTCTACAGAGAGATCCTTTGGCAAGAAATCTAGAATGGAATGAGTGGATGAATGAGTGGGCGACTAAAGGACATGGGATTTGTTATGTTTTGGATTGTTTCTTATGTTTACCCTAGTAATTCCTCAGGGCTCTCACATCGCTTTTCTCTTACACCGCTGCAGTAGATATGGCCAGAAGGATCCTCACGAATCAGTACTTCTGTATTAGCAGCGGAATTCCCTTTCCGTTTTTGTGAAGTGTGTGGATTTAGAAGATCAATGAGTTCTTCATTATACAGTTCTAGGAAGGACACATAGACTTGATAGTTGAACTCGGGTTCTTTGGCGGCACGGGCCTGTAGTGACTGAAATAGATCCACAATGCATCTTGGGACAATGCCTAGTACAGAGCGAGTTGAGTACCGAGTAAGTCACCCTTTCATTCCTTCCTAGCATGCGTCATGAGAATCGTATTACCTTCATTGTCGGGATCTGCTACATACTCAAGGCCTGTTCCCATACTGTAGGTCTTTCCTGAGCCTGTTTGACTAGAAACGGTGGATATAGAATGAATAAGAAATTTGTATCCAAGAAAAAGTTTTCCAAGGATTATTTCTCTCTTATAGCAATAATGATAATGATAATGATACTAATACTAATACTAATACTAATACCAATACTTTACCCATAGGCCAGAATAGTGGCATTGAATCTATTAGAATATAAGTAATATGCCTATGACAGAAATCACACTTCTTCTCTTAAAGTAGACGCACTTACCCATCCACAAATTTATGCAACAAAGGTGCAGCAGCGGTTGAGTAGACCTGAGTTTGATTTGTATCAGAGTCGAATACATAATCATAAGTAAATGATTTGTCTGTGCCAATAAGGATTTGTGGCTCATTAGGGATAAAAGAAAGGCATTCACTGCAGTTGCTCAGTCGTTCCTTTTGTGTGAGGGGTCGAACACGAAGGGCGACTCTAAATAAGAACAAGAATAAGAACAAGAGTAAGAACAACGAGAGACAAAGGAGATGTATGACTTTTAAGCTCACCTCACTGCTGTCGATGTCATTGGAATATGGTCACTGTGAGGAATAAGGACTTTAAGTAAGCGGGAGAAAATCTCCCCTTTCTATATTCTCTTGATAGAAAAGAGGGAAAAAAAAAGACAAGATAGTTCTAACGATGAAAACAGCACTGCAACAAATACACTGCAATAAAATCACTAGAATATATCAGAACAAAAAAGAAAGAGCGAAGAAAGAAGGGGGGAAAGTTGAGGAGAAATAGAGAGAAGAAAGAAAGAAGGGGAAAAAGTTGAGCTAGTAAATGTTCTGTGTATAAAGCCAAAAAAAAAAAGACAAGTGGAAAAGTGGAAAAATAAAAATAAAAAGCAAGGGGGAGAATGTAATAAAAGGACTGTGTTAAGTAGAATAGTTTCCTTTTATAGACATATTTTGGCTCTTTTTTACACTTGTTATTTACTTGTCATGGCTACATTGCACTTGTGGGTAACTTTATGTGTGTGTGTGTGCTGGCTACTGAGTGACTTGAGAATCTTTTACTGTAGCCATCTATTTAACCTGGGATTACAGTGAGGGTTACTCAAATCTAATGATAAAGACATGTGTTTGTGCAATGGCAACTACATTTATATACTTCCATCGGCTTCAGTCCTGGTAGCACCCGTAAGCAAGAGATCAGTGACTACGCTTCTGTGTAAGTTGCTCTTGGACATCTACACCTGTAAATATATAAATATATAAATATATAAATATACAAATATACAAATACAAATACAAATCTACATCTACATCTATATGGAAACACCAGGAGTGTATTCTTGGAGGGCAGTAGGAAGTAAGAGTTGGAATGGCAGTGAATGAAATCATGGAGAATAACACACATAAGATGACTTGTAGTTTCTCTCTTTCTTTTACAATTCCTTTCATTGTCACTGCCACCAAATGGTAGGGTGGGTTCACGTCATAAGAGTCAAAAGGGAGGGTTCTTGCTGTTGCATTGTGATTGACAAAGAATATCTACAGAATGCAAGTGAGAAATAGACATCTTTTCCCTGTAGACGGACATTCGAGCTCCTTCACCCTTCTCTTTTCCTCAATCTCATCCAAAAAAAGAAGGCAATTTATAGACTGTTCTGCTGATGTCTGGGATGAATGAGTCTGTTCTATTTTCTATTTCATATTTTATTCACAGAATCAGAAGCACAGCAGCTATTCACAGGGAGAAGAAGAAAAAAAAGGCAGGACAAGACAGGAAAGGACAAGACAGGACAGGACAGGACAGAGCAGAAAAGATGCTGTACTACTTCCAATGTCTCGTCAAATGAAGACATGGCACTCTCATCACAGTCGTTATTTCTTTCCGTAGTTCAGACATCAGCAGTGCTTTGCATATATAATAGCACTAATAGCACTAATGATAATAATAGCACTAATGATAATAATAGCACTAATGATAATAATAGCACTAATGATAATAATAGCACTAATGATAATAATAGCACTAATAACATCAACACGCCTCCCTCACAAATACACTCGTTAAAAAGTGCTTCACTGCCAACATAAACCCTACACATGAGTTTGGAAAGAATCCACTAAAGTTGTCTACTCTTTCGGAAGTAACGGGAGATGACTACCGTGTCTGTGTGACTCTCTTTGGTAATCTCCACTCTAGGCCACTTCTCTTCTCTAAAGTGCGTGTGGTTCATGTGACTGTCTCCTTGGGTAGGTAGATGCGTATGAGTGGGTCATAAAGTACCAAACCCCCCTTAACATCCCTTTTGCTTGTGTATGTCCCTTTATAGTGTTCTTTAGTGTATTTGTTCTTTTAGTATTCAAATAAGGACGATAGACGGAGCCATGGAGGCTACACAAAGGGTGTATAATGTAACCTAGCAACCCATGACCCTTCATAATAACATTAAAGTTGGTCACATAGTAACGTCCGAGCACAAGGTCAAAAGAGTCACTGTTTGTCTTTGAGAAATGGTGACTCACCCACTACAAGGGAGTGTTTATCGTGTATTGATCATCTATGGAAGATCAGCGAATGTTCTATCAAGGTAGAAAGAGGAGAGTGAGGAGTGTCTGTTTTTATTATTATTATTATTTATTATTATTCTCTGTATAAAGAGAAAGAAGAAGAGAAATCTTACTTTATCCACAAGTGTGTTATCTACGCCCATACCAACACCAACAGCACCCATATCCATACATTAGACTATCCTCACTAATGATAGACACCCATTGTATTCCATTGTATTCTATTGCACTGTGTTCTACTGCACTGCGCTGTATCTAATCGAGATCTTCTTCCTCTTCCTTCTCTTCTACTCGCTTTCTCTTTGACGCACCCTTTTTACCTGCCTGCACTTTTTTGGTTATTTTGCCCTGAACAGACTTGGCCACTTCTCCTTCCATGACCTTTTTATGAACAAACACAAATGTCTTTGGTACTGCTTTAAGGATTTCTGCATTCTCAGTCTTGCTAACACCTGCTTTGAATCCCAAGGTACGACGATGTTCATAGCCAGGATAGTCATCAGGATGAAATGCATAGGTTGTTTTTGTAGCCAATTGACCTGTCTTGGCGAGATTGCGTATAGCCCACAAATGGTAGGGCTTGCATGTCTTAATGGTTACATGAATTTCACCATTGGGCAGGGGTTCTTCCTCATAAGCAGCCACTTCCTTCTCCTTTTCCTCTTCTTCCTCTTCCTTTATACTCTCCTGGTAAAATAGACGCTTTCCATCCGACAGTCTTTGTGAGGCAGAGGCAAAAAAGGCAGACAGTAACTCTTGGTTGGAGCGTACATTTCTATCCTGATCCTTAATACCAGAGCCTTGGAGACACAAGAAACAGATACAATAATGAATACACACAGAGCTATAGAGAGGTGCTAGTGGCATCTATTACCTGCATGGGGGAAGTTGAATACAATCTTCGAATACAAGTCATTCTTAATGCCCTTGCATTTCTCCAGCTGTGTACCATCCACATCATAGAACACCTTGGCACCCAAGGCAGTGATGTAGGCAATATTATCCTTGACTTCTTCTCCGTACTTTTCATAGAGTGTTTTTTCACTATCAAAACATGTCGCCACCAGACGCTCAGATCCTTCTGTCAAGTATTTCTCAGAAAGAGCACGGGCAAATGAGAAATTGCCTTCTCCAATCAGCAGAATCCTGTCTTTCGAGGTGTAGGTGGGTTTTTGTCGTTTCTGTAGACTTTTGCCATTGACGTTTTGTTTGGTGCGTTTGTATAGTTCTTCTCGTGTTGTTTCTTTGTGTTTTTTGATCTCATTGGCTTTAGCGTCTGCTAATACTTTGGCAAGACTTGCTTTTAACTTATTTCTTTTGGGAATAGGGGGCATAGTAGAAAGAGAAGGAGAAAGAGACTATAGACACTAACACAGACAGTAGTAATAGAATAGGAGTCTTGAAGGATTGGGTACAGGTAAGCGCAAGACTAACCAAAATAGAGGGATAGTTGTATAGTGCAAAGAATATATAGAATATATAGAATATAGAATATAGAGAATATATAGATATATAGAATATAGAATATAGAGAATATATAGATATATAGAATATAGAATATAGAGAATATATAGATATATAAAGAGACAGGGAGGAAAACAAGGAAAAAGGTATTTCGTATTTTTTCTTGCTTGCTTCTTGCACTGAATAAGCCACTGGGCGGACTTGTACAAAGGATTATGCGTTAGTTCTTAATGCAGGCTTAGGGACATCAAATAGGGCATAAAGGGAGTCTCGGATAGGTTTAATGGTATCCACAGAATCCGACCTAATACAGCAGAAAAGATACAAGCAGCCAATAGGTCATCCATTATGAATGTCCAATGAATGTTCTAAATAGCAAAAGGAATTACCAGTCAGTGCTTGTAAGGATCTGTTCAGCTTCTTCCATTGCTTCTGTCAATTCACTGTCTTCCAAGAGAGAGACAAAGGTATACAACTGCTCGGCTGTTTCTGTACGAATCTAAGCATTTATCCAATAGGATGAATACAATAGCTACTATAGCTGCTGTGTTTCTTTGACTTGCCTTGGGAAATGCATGGACAAGGTAAGAAAGCATCTGTTGCAGTGCTTTTGTTTTGGTTTGAGTGCCATAAAGACCAATAAGACCAGTGTAGCTACAAGGAAAAAGATTCAAAATAAAGATAAAGTCTTGTTGTTTTATAATAATAGTAATAGTAATAATAATAAAACACTTACACTTTAATGGTGGAGTTCAATTTCTTCATGCTCTTGCATCTAAAGGATTCTTTTCGTGTACATACAAACATCTTTGTATGACTACACATATATTCAATTAAAAAAGAAAAAGAAAAAGGATGGGCACAAGGATCATTCACTTACATGGAATCATCAGGCAACTTTGAGAGAATGTCTGATTCATAAAGCAACCCAACAACATCCAATAATGGAATAATAATACGGTCGTATCTTTCATTTCTAGTAAAAATAGACAAGAGGGTCGTGGAAATGTCTACCAAAGAAACACTCGAGGCATCTTCACTGTGGAGAGGAAGGCCATTAAGGTACTCCACAAGACATCCACTAGAATAGCGTACCTAAACAAAGATCCTACCAGTATGAATGACCATGACATAAAGAGACATCCACTATTGTAGATGGATACTTGCCAAGGATTCTGTCAATCCTCCTGCACTAGAAATAAGGCCGATCAATAACTCATAGCGATACACTGGAAGAGAGAGGATATTAACAATGCTGGGGTATAGAATATTAGGAGAAGCCCACGAGAGATCTCTATCATAAAAAAATACATGCATTTCTATGTTAGTAAAAGAAATAAAGTAAAAGGTATATATTCTATAGAACATATGTCTTTCTATTCAATTCCACTTACGGTGTAATATACTTTTGAATATATTCTTTGTAGGGTATTTCTATAGCCCACACATCACCTCCATTGAGAGCAGGGTATAAGAAATCCCTCAATACACTACCAGCATTGGCTCTTACTCGATCAATGCGCTCAACTCCCTGCTTCATGACAATGGCAATGACACGCTGAACATCCTCTGTGCTTAGATAGGAGCAGGCAGCATCAGAAGAAGCCACCAGAGGCACCATATAACGCATACACTCCATACTAGCCATTCGTGTCCATGAGCCTACATCACCACGCTGATCCATACTGTAATCCATCAAACATGTCTCCAGAGTAAATAAAAGCAGTCTAAACTGCTCTACAGAAATGACTAACACGATGCATCTAATATGAGTTCTTTTGCTCTCTTTTATTCCACTTACATTCTGTGAGTTGATCACCAAAGCTCTTGAGAATACTTGTTAGGCCTATCACTGCATTTCTCTTTGACTCTGCATCATTGGCATATTGCTCCTCCTAATCCGTGCCTCAGAAATAAGAACACACCCACACCCATGTCTGCCTATTCTTACTTCAGCCTTACCTGTTTACGAGTAGCATAGTAGAGCTTCTCAAGCACCAAAGAGAGCCAAGGAACACGCTCTTTTATGGTGTAGTCCAGGGTACCTAGTGCCAATGCATAGCCTCTTCGACTGTAAATCATACGTACAGATCCCAATTTATCCATGCAAATATCAATCTCTTCTTTGGTAATGCTGTAGGTCTTAACAATAGCACCAAAGGCAACGACAGCATGTTCTTGTACATTCTCTTCTTTGCGCTCCAAACAGACATGGACTATCTTTTTCCATGTCTCGAGTGTGGTTGTATTTTCTTTTAGATCAAAGCAAGGAAAGTGTGCATTTGACAGACACTCAATCATATGGCATATGGCTTCACACACATGTTCAGAGCCAAAGGTAGTCAGTGATCGTGGAGGGATCAAAGAGACGATCTGAGCAATAGACTATCATAGTATTATTGTACATGTATGGATGTGCAGTTGAGTAAAAGTATTTTCTCTGTTACACTATCCAGACTTACCTTGATATCCTCTTCTTTGGATTGCCAGTGCCTTTCTATGGCTGGATCTTCTTGTCTGCACTTGTACAATGCCAAGACAATTTCACCAATAGCAAGGATAGCACCATGTGAAATTTGAAGGTCTTTAGAAGTGGCAGAGGGAATCTAAGGAGAATAAAAGAAAAGAAAAGAAAAAGCTGAATGAGTTTACTCTTCTTATAAAATAAAATAAAAAGAAAGAAGAAGAAGCGTGTTTACTGTTATAGTCATCATAGTATCAGCAACATACCAAAGCAGGAAGAGCCATGTCCATCGTGTAAATAGGATCCAGCGCAGTAAGACTATAGAATGCTTTGGATGCCAATGTACGCATAGACTTATCCCAATGCTTTGATGTAACTGTCACAAGATGATGGATCAAGGGATAACGATAGTCATCCAGCCTAGTGATTGTCTTTAGCCCAAGAGTTCGCTCGAATATCTTTCTTACTTTGCAATCTCAATAGCGACATTTAAGAATGCATTAGTTCTGTTGCCTACAGTAAAGTAATCGGCTGTTTGAATAATATCAATGCCACGAGGGAAGATGCCCTACAGAAGAAAAAGAGACCATGAACACTTCATCTCTGCTTTCTTGTCTTATTCACTTCAAGAAGCACTCTTACCTGTCTTCCAACATTCTCCTGGAAAGCGGCACTGCTAGCACGACGAATATTGATTTCACGATCAAACACAGACACCACCACTAGTTTCTGAGCAATCCTCTCTACATAAGGCTCAAGGATCTCCGGTGCATAGGCTCTTGCAAATGACCAACACACATAACAGGCAGCATCTCTTACATGAGCGCCAATAGAGTGAGATCCACGCTTCAGATCAAAAGTTAAGCCCTACTCCCGAGAAGAAAAAGAAAGAAAGAGTAAGATGATGATCAGAACACGCCTTCTTCCTATTCTTACATGAATAATCCACGGAAGAGTAGACTCAAGTCGTTCTGGTAATAACAGCCCTCTGCGTGCCAATTCAGCAATGGCAAGAGAAGCACCGTGCCAGGTGTTCTCAGATACAGCTGTCATATCCAATTGACCTGTTGTTGGATGTGTATAGGTGTTTTCTTCAAACAACTCCAAGATAGTTCCAATCACATCTTCTGCTAATTCAAGAGGAAGTCTTTGTGCCATTCTTCCAATACCCTTGGCAGCTGACCATCGTACAATAGTATCCTAGTGTGTTTCTCTTGGCATGAGATTCCACTGGTCTTATAGAACCCCACACGTTATTCACTCACTCTGTCCTTTAAGGCTGTCAAAAGAATCTCAAATACTACTTCAAGATTCTCAGAGATGTCTTCCTCCTCCTCCTCTTCCTCCTCTTGTCTGTGCTGTTGCTGAGGAAGTGTGTCGGATTCATTTTCTGTGCTTACACCCAAATTATTACCCAAAGATCGATTGCCTATTTTCATCAACAGCCAATGAGCAAAAGACAAGAAAGAAAAAAGGACAAAAGGAGGGGTGTTCTATCCAAGAAACAGTCCATTGAGATTTGTCAACTCACCTCTCTGGTATCTCCAAGAAGCAATTTTAGGTCGAAGATAGCAGAGACCCACACGCTGAGTGAGTTTTGTGCGTAGTTTTCGAACAAGTGTATTGTCTGCAAACTTATTAAAAAAGGGCATTGTAAGCAGTGGTGTAATATAATCATCCAACGTAGGTAAGAGGACTTCTCTAGGAGAGAGTTGATAGGTTGCGCACAAACTCATAAGAATGCCTGATGTCTAGAATTCAATGATAGAATAAGCTGTACTGCAGAGAGCACCATGGCACACAAAGAGGTTACCTCGAATATATCACTGTCTGAACTGAGTCTTTCTCTACACCATTCAATATAAGGCAGCAAATGTTCACTTGAATGATCGCGTCTGATATCATTCAACCATGGCCAATAGATGGATAGATAGATCGATGGATACATACATACACACATACACACATACATAAGCATATAGACACATAGACATATAGACAAACAGCCACTGTACCTGCTTAGTAGCCTTGCAACCAGAATACCAGCACTGTCTCTTTCTTTTCCAGTAGAGCGTAGGTATTGTTTACATACATCCAACATTTTAACAACCAATGATGTATATCCTTCTCCCCCTCCACTGTCAATCTTCCTCAGATCAAATGGAACCATACAAATAAGAGAGAGCCATATAAAACTGATGTATCGCATCTCCCATGTTGCATTGTCTTTTGGATCAAGACCACACAGAAACTCAAACACAGGCTCAAGATCATCAGCACCATGGGACATGAATTTCACTAAGGGTATGAGAATGAGCCAACCGACATATAGAAAGAGACACTTCTCCCGGCTACTGTGTCCATCTTACCAATTGTCTTGTAGCCTCGTGTCTTTGTTAGTAAGTAAAGGTATCTGAAAAGAAGATAGGTCTGTGTCGACACTTGTTGGTGGGTTTGACCCCATGTATCGATCTCGATGCGGAGTTTGGCTATCACAGGCTCAATAAGGGTTTCCAAATGATGGTCCAGCAAATGAGCTTGTTCTTGGTATAGGTCAAACTACCAGTTCGGTTTATTAGCAGGGAAAGAGGTGTAAGGGTGTTTGTTCTTTTCTCTCTTTAATGACTCACCACTTCGCTTAATGACTTGAGTGCCTTGGTTTGCTCACCACTCGTGTGGTCATTGCTAACGAGGATATTCACCCACTGAGTGACAAGCTCAATATGCTCGAAGTGCGCCCTTGTTTGGTATATACATTCTTGTTCTCCTTGCTCATCAACGTCCATGGTCATCTGTTAGAAGAGTCAAGTGAACGTGACTGATAATAAACTCCTTTTACTGTTTCAAATCCCGATACCTCTCTCACTCTCTCACTTTCTCATCAACACCACCACCTTGCCCTGCACCCTACGCCCTGTTCTTCTGTCGTCGAATAAAAAAGAAAAAGAAAGATGAACACACCCTTATGGATGAATGAACAAAAGAAAACAGTGCCTATCACTACTTTTTTTGATTTTCCTAGAACAGCTACCATGAGAGAAAGTCCTACTGTACGGCTACGAAAAGCAGCTATTGGTGAATAAAGTTTTCCAAAGCAGAAAAGAGAGAGAGAGACAGAGAGAGAGAGAGAAAGAAAAGGGCACCTTACTGACATTACCAATAAATCATTCATGTCTATCTGTCTATCATGTCTATCTCTGCTTGTTTTTATTGAATAGATGGCAATATACCTGTAGTAAGACGACTTGCCAAGAAGGTCGAGAATATACAAAACCCAGATCCCACCAATAACTAGTAAGGTCATTGCATGTTCTTATGCTCTCATTATCATTCCACCTAAAGAAATAACGGTCCTTTTTGACGCTTCTTGATACTTGTCATTTGCAGTACAACATTAATGTATGCAGCAAGGCACGGTCACATAGAACTTGTTGAGCTGCTCTTGAATATGGGACATGAAGAGGAAACAATTTCTGTAGTAAGATGTCTTGGTGCAGACATGGAAAAGATCCTCTAACCTATGTTGACTATCCATTTATTCTCAAAGGACAACCAGGGCTATACTGTATTAATGATTGCTGCTCTCTACAACCAAGAAGAGGTAATTGTACTACTCAGCAGATCGGGGCATTATTCACAAATGTCTTTATGCAGATATTTTATAACTATGCGAGTCGTTATCCTGAATGTGTACATGCTATTAGTAAAAATGGGTGGGCAGCATTGCTCTATGCTGCAAGGAATGGCAATGCGAATCTAGTCAATGTAAATATTTCAAGCATTTTTGATACACCATTGATATTATTAGGAAGCCGTGCTAAAGATACATTGTTAAAAAAAACATACATCTATACACACATCTATACATAGTACATGCTTTCTATCTCTGCAGATATCGATCATATAGACAATGATGGTAATTCTGCTCTTCATCATGCCTCTGCGTGGGGACATACTACAGTCATGGAACTATTAGCAGTAAGTGTATTCCGTCTGAGCTGTGCAGTGTGTATTCCTTTGTTATTATTATATACATGCGCAGGTACTTTTTGATATAGTATTGACCACGGTTGAATTAGGTACAAGGATGTAATCTTGATTTACAAAACAACTCCCAGTTCACTGCTTCGGATTATGCATACAGTTTCTCTGTTCAAGAACATATCAAAAGTACCATTTCTTTCTTTCTTTTATTTATTTATTTCTTATGAGCTGACCGTGTTTCTCTTTAGGCCTTGCCTTTCTACAACAGAATGGAGATTCCGTGCTCTCAATTCCTTCATTGATGAAACAACCTGCTATGAATAGCCGTCCATACCCCTCTTCTCTCTCAGGCAATGCCCATCCTACTCTCAGTACAATGCCCATTTCACGGGGTGCTTCGTATGGTGGTATTGAGTCTCCTACGCCTCGTGCATCTACCTCCTCTTCCTCCATTGTTGCCCATAGTGTGTCTATCACAACATCATCAGCTAGTCCCAAGGCTTCTTATTTCCAATACAGCATTAGCAATAATATATAGTTTGCTAGAGATAAGCGAGGACTTAAGAATAATACAGGGTTCTGAAAGCCAAATAAAGTCATTCAGAGGAGAGGGGGAGTATAGCCTGAATTCACTAAAGAAAGACGTTTTCTCTTTATTCATTACATACTTATGCCTTGCTGATCCGTCTATTTTATTCTTAAATTATCAAAGGAATAAATAGTGTTATACACATGTCCCGAGATACAGAAGAGTTTTCTATGCATATCTAAAGTCCCATACAATAAATGAGTGGACGATAAATTTATTTTTCAAAATAAAAATAAAAGCATATCTATCAGTCCAATATGTTAATAATAAAATATTCATGGAATGACACAAGATTTGGAATAATTGTTCTTTAGATGATTGTCTATATTTTTTATTATAAATATATTGCTCAGTAATTTGTAGCAAAGCCTTTATTTTAAATCATAGTGGGGCACCGTCTTTTTGGAAGAGTATGGTCTTATTGAGGTCCTCTTGCAATTATTGGAACCAGGGAAGAAAGTATTTAGCAAGTACATTGACATACTTATATTGATTAATTGATCCCTCCAAGAGTACAAGAGGTCTTACACTCCTGCGCCAAAAGTAACCCAAACTATGACTGAAACCTTGCTATACTTGTATGTTCTTTGCATATGACTCTTCTCATACCTTCTACCTCTTTTCCTGAACACTCTAGTCCCTTTATCATTTCCCACAACTGTAAAGCGGGACTCATCAGACCAAACAAAGTCACTCCACTTATCCACTGGCTAATCAGCCTTGTTTTTATACAATAGAACGATCCTGCCCACTGTGCTCTTTGGCATGTCAAGATTGTCAGCAATCTCTTAATAAGTAGCATGTTTTTTCTATTTTTTATTATTTGACCTCTAATAAACATTTCATGCTCTCTTATTTTGATGGGACCATCTTCATGTCCTTAGCTAACATTTGGCTGATTTTCATTGCTTAAGATCACTTTTTGAATAAGTTATAAAAGAATAGAAAAAGACCTCTATTTTATTATTGAAAAATAAAAAATAAAGATTGGTTCGCTGCCCACTCATAAATTACCTGGGACTAAATACTGGAGCGTAGTCATATCAATTCCCTACTTTCATTACTTAATGTCCACTTCACCCACCGAAAAAACAGCCACTAATGAAGAAACAACTGTTAATGAGGAAGTTTCCATAGCCGAAGAAACAGCTGCTAATGAAAAGATTTTCAGTGGTATTAGTACTCTTAAGCCTTGTAAAAAAGGGAAACGTGTTGATGAGGACATGCGCAAAACTATTTTACATGAGCGCAATGTCAATGGTCTCAAGCAAAGAGAGATTGCTGCCATGGTCGGTGTTAGTGAATCGACTGTCAGAAATATCTTGAAGGTATCCAGGAAAAATGAAAGCCTTGGGCCCATAGGAGATGCAGAGACTGGATCGATATTTACCAAAGTAGTTGAGTCTAACTCACCAGTGGAATTACAGACTACTCTAGACAATAAAGAGATTAAGCAGGAGCATGATTAATCCAGCTGCACAGTCCACCTTTTACCGGCTAATGATGAGACTTGAACTTACCCTTTAAATAATTGTATTTGACCCTATCTTCATCGATGAATATAAATATTAAATTGTACTCTACTGTCTGTAATGAAGTTAAAGTACTAGTTTATTACTAAGGTTAACTATGGAATTATGTTTTGAAAGATAGAAACAAGAGTATATGCCCAATAAATACAAAGTCCACCAATGAATATAATAGTACTGGTAGTAGTATAATGATGTAAATAGATAACAAATGCTGAATGATAATATCAACTATACAAGATAGTGACAAAAAATCTTGATATTCTAAATGTGTATTTCTTTTTCAATATAATTTATCTTAATATTATTAAAATATTATGTATTCATTAGATATAAGCATACGCCTTTCAATACATAAAGATAGTAGTGCTGATAATACAAGAAATGGTTTTATTTGTAGGTTGATTAGTAAATAATATCAGTTAATGAAATCTATCACTGTCTGTCATCTTTGACCCATGCTGACAATGAGGTTACTTGTCACCTCTTTAGATATTTTACTCCATTCCAGCATCTGGACAACCTCCAACCTTTTTTTTTGGTGCAGTAGACCCTTCTGTCTTTCCTAATGATTTCTTCAGTTGGGCCCACAGATGCTCAATTGAATTGAGATTGTGACTGTGTGGGTCAGTCAGGAATGGTTTCCACACCATTTACTACCTTCTATTCTATAGTTATTTTACTTGTATATAGTCTAGCATCTTTTATCCTGTAACCAGTAACTGACTTCAGGGGTTGAATGAGAGAGAATCTCGAGCTTAGGACAGTAAGCCTATCCTAAGACATCGATCTACTTGTTAGAGTTTACCTTATCCTCCACTACGATCCATCTCCCAACACCTTCTCCACTGAAGCATCATCATACCATTACTCCATTGCCTCCAAGCTTACTTGTTTCCAAGACATTCTCGGGATTAAAAGCCATGACATTCTGTCTGTTGAATTTGACAAAGATGTCGAGGCTCATTAGCTCTACTCTGAACTAATTCAATCAGACTATCTTATGCCATTGTTCACGAGTCCAATTGGCATACTCTGGGGCCGACTAGAATCAAGAATCTATGTTTTTCTTTCAACCACTCTTGGACAAAGGCACCACCCAGCCTTTCATATAATAGTCTTGACTGAATGTCAAGTTTTTTCCCCTCTTTCCAATAATAAAAGATATCTTTTGTGTAGAACACAACTTTTTGAAAGACACAAGGAATCTGTTTTTTATTTGATTGAACTGCTTGTTCACAATCTTAAATATCTCTTCTGTGGTTATTGTCTTGAGAGTATATAAAGTATCGTTTCTTTTGGGTTGACAGAACGAAAATCCCTTTCCACAAAATCCTTTATCTGAAGATATGTGGCTAAATAAAAACAAAGGCTGTTTCATAAGAAGCCATTTAGAGTCATTGGAGTTGATATCTACCTTAATACACTTGTTCTTCTTGTTCTTTAACCTTTTTCTTTGTCATTCTCTTTTTCCTCTTTCTTCTCTTCTCTGTCTTTCTTAATAGGACATTTTCCTTAAGTAATTAGATCAGCAAAGATTTTAGTCTTGAACATAAAGAGAGGTTGCCTGGAATCGATGTTGTAACATAATTCGACTTTATCAAAACCTTCAAGTTTCTTTTTGTATTATTTTTCAAATCTCCCGAGTAAACTTTGCATAGAAACATATGCACAATGCTTGATCTTAGAACACCTCACTAGTTACGTTTATTTTATAAATAATGTGCTATTAGAGAATAGAATAAATGTATATTTGAAAGTAAAAAAGTGATTATGAAATAATGAGTTTCTATGTATAAAAGGTCTATTGATTCTACAAAAGGTGTAATCGAGTTTGATATAAGAGAAATACGACATATATTAATGTGAAAAGATAGTCAATTTGCCACTTTTATTACAAAGTTACTGTCACAAAGGCCGCATAGTGGTTAGTTGCTGCCTATTGATTGCTGTGAAAAGATCAACACTCTCTTCCAAGTCCACTGTTTCACTCCCATGTTCATCTTTAACTTCTCCCCTGGCCTTTATTCGTTAAAGGGTATTGTACCCATTTATTGTTTAAATAAAATAAATAAAAGTGAAATTTGAGATCTATAACACAGATTCAACCAATAACAAACCGCAGATTACTTTCCAATTTTTGCCAATTGGTACCGGCGACACTGTATTTTTCTTGATAGAACTGGAAAAGTCTACTTTTATTTTATGTATCAGGAGAAATATGATTAGTATCTACGGATGAAGAAACAATATTTAATCAACTACCCTGAATATTGTTTTCAATAAGATGATTCTGTGTATCTGATAAGAATGAAGGATCAAACTAATAATATTTTCTATTTTTGTTTTGTCTTTTGATATAGCATTGTATTTATCAAAAGGCAAAGAGGAGCAAATTAAGGCAACCAATATTGCTGCTATTGTGACCGTGAAAAAAAAACCTTAGTCAAAAAGACATTGACTATGAATTTAATGGCCTCAATAGCCCTATTATGGGCCAATAAGGTACATTGTTAAAGTGACTTAGTAACCAGGGTAGTACACATCCACATTATGTACACCTACATCACCATGGAGACATTACTCATTGCTATGGAGATATCGTTATGGAAATGCCATCATTGAGATATATCAATAAAGTTAATTATAGATATCATGGAGATACCTATAAAAGGAGGTACTGTTTTTCTTCTTTTTCTATTTCCTTATTGTTGGCCTGAAACAGAAGACATGCCAAGAGTGTAGTACAAGCATTATCCAACAGAATTAAATGAATCACAGACACAATGACACACTAGGAGTGGTCTTTCTTGTGAGTGCCACTTCTTCCCCCCTGGATAACAAAGGCAAGACTTAGTCTTTTGGAAGCAACCAGTTCAATGTCTTCTTCTGCCTCTTCTACCCCATCTCCGCCCATGCCTGTGCCTGATGAGACCACACACCTTGTTCCAAAGACAGGCAAAGACAAAGCCCAGTTGAATACCAGTATTTCTGTTGTTCAGTCTCTGTTTTACAAGTACTGGTTCATTCTTGGTCTGGGGATCACTCTAGTCATTGCTACTTTGTATCCTGATATAGGAAGAAAGAATGGGTATCTTCATTCTGAATGGACCATTAAATGGGGTAAGAATACAAGGGGAAAAGAGAGAGAATACAAGGGAAACGTACTTACTCTTGCTGTAGGTGCTGTCATTCTTATTTTCCTTATCTCTGGATTATCCATGAGAATCCAGACACTTGCCAAGACTGCCATGAAAGTGCGCCTTCATTTATTGATCCAATTGATCAGTTTGGCTCTTATTCCTCTATTTGTGTTTGGGCTTGTTCTTTTCTTCTTTAAGGTCCATCTTCCCCTCAACTCCCTTCTTTTGGTGGGTGTAGTCATTACTGCATGCACTCCTACTACAATCTCCTCCAATGTAGTCATGACAAAAAATGCAGGTGGCAATGAGGCCTCAGGTAAGCAGAGTGGATCTGTTTATCTTTTGGACTCCATTGGTTCATAAGAACATTTCCTAATGACTGACTGACAGACTGACATTCACCTCTTATCCAGCACTAATGAATTCTGCACTTGGTAATATTCTGGGTAAGACACTTTCCTTTTTCTATTTTATACTGTCCACCACCCACTGAGTTCCTGTTTCTTAGGCATTTTTGTCTCTCCCATTCTTGTTTCTACCTTCTATGGACCTCTTTTAAGAGCCATGCCTGGTGGAGATCCAAACCAGGATCAAGGCCGTCCACTGGATATCTCCAAAGTATTAACACAACTTTGTCTGACTGTGCTTGTTCCTTTGGTAATTGGACAGAGCATCCAGTGGTTCTTCCCTCGTCAAGTAACAAGAATAAAGGAGACATGCCACTTCCCTCAATTGAGCAGTCTGGCTTTACTTGCTATGGTGCTGTCTGTGTATTCTGACACTGTGTATTCTGGCTCCTTTTCATCGATTAATACAGGGGATATGGTAATGGTGCTTGTCCTGAATGTTGTTCTCTATTGTGTGTTTTCACTATTATCCTTTGTATTGGCTCGTCTTCCTTTGCCTCAGGGGGTAAAGGCACCCTTATGGTTGAAGAACCTCCGTTATTCCCGAGAAGATACGATTGCTGTTATGGTGAGTCGGGTACCATAAGAACAAGGCTTATTATTTTCTCTTGCTAGTACTGTGGTGCTACCAAAACAGTGGCCATGGGTGTGCCTCTTATTAATATTCTCTACCAAGATGGAGACGCAGGCACAGTGGGCATTGTCTCCACTCCTCTGCTAATGTACCACATTGAACAACTGATTCTCGGTAACATTGAGATTGAGATACTGAAGCGCTGGTTAGAAAAGGGAAGGAAGGAGGATGCTGCTTGTTTGCCAAGTGTTCATACTACACATGAAGAATAAAACAAATAAACCTATAGAATGTATATGGAGTTAAGTTTCTCTCTTGCCCCACCATCAGCACAAGTCCAAAGGCTGTACAGATCCACAAGTCACTTCCCTTCCAAGAATACACCTCAGTCACATAAACCGTCACTTATTGAGGGTCTTGTGAGTCTTGTTGAGGAGTGTTTTTTGGACTCTCTTATTCCAAACCCCATGTCAGCAGCATCAGCAGAAGGGTCAAAGCCACCTACCCGACAAGAGCGCAAGGTGTGCTGGAAGTTGCGTGACGAATACTTTTCATGTCTTGACAGACTGAATATCCTAGACCCAGCTACAGTAGACAAAGACCCTTCCAAGGCACAGACGTGTCTCGACTCCAAACAAAAATACGAGGACGGATGTATGGCCAGTTGGGTAAAGTCAATTGTCTTGGTAGTCCTATTCAGAATAGCCCTAGAGTTACCAGAAGAGAAAAGAAAAGAAAATAGCTTCAGGAATAGAGTCTGCTGCAAAAAGAAGAGGTGTGCCCATCTCACACCTATAGACCTCTCTTTCTTTCATTTTCTAGGTGGAGTACTTTAATAAGCGCCGTGTGATTGATATACAACAGAAGAAGTATTTAGAATTCTCCGAGAAAATGTCTGGAAAATAGACACACTTGACAAAAGAAGACTGGAGTCATATTAGGAGAAGCTGCTATTGTTTATAAAAAGAAGTGGATTTTATAATATATACATATTTATATATATATATATATGTGTGTGTGTGTGTGTATGGCTTTTGGTGGAATGTTTTATAACAGTAGGAGTGTTCTATTCTACCACAGTGCTATAGAGAAGAGGACTGTAAAGAAGACTACACAGTGCATTATAACCAAGATCCCTTTTCTTGCTCACTAAAGATAGCATGTGTGATGGCTATTATTGGATATTTTGTCTGTAGTCCAGTCCACCTGTTAACAGAACTAAACACTTCTAGTACTCTTATAGATCTCATTGGCAATTGTAGGTGCTGAGTAAATTGTGGAGTCTCTTTCTGTCTACTAATACTGTTTCTAGTGATGTATCTGCTTCTGATACTGCTACTATGAACAGTGGGAGACATTCAATGGAAAATGAATGGTAATCAATGGTAATCAATGGCCTTGGACAATAATAGTCAGAGTGTCTGGTTAGGAAGACACTGTACCTGATCTTGGCTTGTTTAAATATTTCCAATAGGCTCATTCATAAAATACATGGAAGACTCATGGAAGAGAAAGAAGAAAAGAAAAAGAGACCAAGGACTATTAAGAAACACTCGTATTTTTATTGGTATTGAGATTGCACAGCGATGAGTTTAGAGTATGACAGACAGATGCTAGGCTGTCATTGATGCCAAAGAAGGCTATACAAAATATTAACTGTATTATTATTCTATTTTCTATAATTAAAGATATTGAGACTTGATATGCTTAAGTTTTGAGCTTATAGATCAAATGTAAAATGTTTTATTTAATGTTGAACATGTCTTATCTGTTTCGTCCTGATATTTATATTCAAAAGTATTCAACTCAATTGAGTGTGGCTGTATTCACACTCTCTTGAACAAGTATGTTAATCCAAATTATATACCTAATAACTTTTCTTTAGTAAACTATCGTCAAAATAGATATATAGGCTGTTATAATTATGACTTTTGCGCAAATAGTCATTACAATTGTCCAAATAATGATAGATACCAAACAGAAAGTAGAGGCATTATGATATGATCAAGAAATGGCAGCTCACTGCAAAGAATGAGTAAAAAGAATGAGTAATATAATCCTATGAGCTAAGTACTTCTTTCTTCCTACAGGACAGTTAGGTTGGACTATAAATACATGCCCAGTCAATGACCAAAATGTCAAGATAAGCACACCAAAACACTACTGTGTTAGATTAATGTACAGAAATGACTCCATTCACTTGCATTTATTTAGAAAGCTCTCTTTATCAGTACAGAATATAGGCTAACATTGAGCAAGATTGCCTGGATTTTATATGGCACAACCCTATTAATGTATGATAAATAGTAGCTAATACTATTCAATGCTATTAAAGGCTATTTATTTTCTTTTTATTTTCACTGTATTTCTATCTATTTTTTCTGAACTGAAGATGTTATACAGCCAACAATATACGAATAAAGTAAAAAAAGATACAATATGCTTATAGAATCAACCTAGGGTTCTTACATGTGTTTGCTTTTTATAAGAGCCTGTTGAAGAGCCTGTAGCAAGTTATCCAGGTGCGAATTCTACCAGAAGAATAGCAATAAAGGGAAAGGGCATGTGGAGGATGTTGAAGAAAGAAGGATTCAAACTCTATCTTATCAATGAATTCAAAATATCAAGCCTGTGTACTGAGTGCAAGTACTCACCTTTTGAAACAGTTAAACATGTCAAGAACCCCAAGCCATACCAACGAACAAAAATGCCCAAAGTTAAATGTCATGGTCTTCTCAGGTCATTTCTCAATTTTATATCAAAAAAGAAACTCATTTTTCTCCTTTCAAACAGGTGTTCAAACCAAAATTGTATGAAAGACAAGACATTGAGGCTTTGAGAATCGTGATCTAGCTGCTACATTGAACCTTAGACATATTCTAATGTCTCAAAGGGAAAATGGTACACTCCCAGAGCGCTTTTGTAGATATAACAAAAGAAAGCATGACTACAAAGATACACCTAGAACCAAGAAAAGGTCCAAGCCTTCTGGCTCATCCCCATCCTTCTCCTTCCTCAGTGATCACTGGAGCCTCGGTTAACTAACTGACGGAAACTCATGATACACGTAAGCTATCTAATGAAGTGTATCTTATTGAATTTTGTCATGCAAAAAGACTTATAATGTCGAGTAAAAGTGACTTATACAATCTCTTTGTATTGTGACTTGCATTTCAAGTACAAAGACAGACAGCAGGACATATCCTCCTCTCTTGCTATCTTTATGTCCACTGAAGAATCCTCCAAGGCACCAATGGGTGCCAATGAAGAACTCGCTATAAACACCTCTCACCGCCACAGTACCAAGCATTCCCAATACTCTGGTTATGACTATTCTAATGGTGCTTACACTGGAGCAACAAGCACCGACGCCAATGGCTACAGCTATGACGCCTCTCAATACTACTACGATCCCAACCAATACTCTCAATACTATGGTACTCATGACCCCAACTCATGTCTCCCTAGTGCTCCTGTCTTGGTCACCGCCTCCACAGCTGCCTCCTATTCCATGACACCTTCCTACCCTACGCAGCAGACCACTACACCCCTCACTGCCAGTTCTAGTAATTTTCCCTCTGTTTCTTTGTCTGGGTACACAGGTCCTCGCTCTACCTATGCTGCTGCCTCTTCAGTAGCAGAAGAAGCAAGACGAAGAGCCAAGAAAAAAGTCGCAGTGCGTTCTGCTGGTGGAGAAGTATGGGAGGACCCTAGTTTAGCTGACTGGGATGATAATGACTACCGACTGTTTGCGGGTGATCTTGGAAATGAAGTCACAGAAGAACTGCTGTTCAAGGCATTCTCAAAGTACTCTAGTTTACAAAGAACACGTATTGTAAGAGACAAACGGACATGTAAATCGAGAGGCTACGGATTTATCAGTTTTAGAGATCCAAATGAGTTTGTAAAGGCATGGAGAGAGATGAATGGTAAATCAAGAAGAAATGAGATCGACAGTTTTCTTATGACTTTGTTGTGTAGGCAAATACGTCGGTAACCGTCCTATTAAGCTGAGAAAGAGTAACTGGAAGGACCGTAATATGGAAGTACGAGTCAAGAAGGAACGTGAGCGTGTGGGTGTTTATTCAAAGAACTCGCAAGTGAATAAATAAGCACTCAGATTGAGATAGTGTGTCCATATATGTCCATGGTATTGTATCCACTGAGAATGTTCAACACGTACTGAGAATAGTCTGCACACATTGGGCCCACTCCCTCTCCTAGGATACATAATACACTATCACTTCTTAGGATGGAGACACCTCTTGTAACGGAGAATAAATACTATTGCTTGTTCTTGATTGGTTAGATATAGGTAAGCATCGTTACGGCAAGGATGTTTCCTTTCACACCAAGTCTGACCTGCAGCACTTTCAGCTTCACCGTAGCACATGATAAGAAAGGAAAGACAATGGACTATCTGGGTGATGTCATAACAGTAAAGGCAATTCTATCTCCCATTGTGTCTCACTGTGTCTCACTGTGTTTCTCTCTCTTTTATTTCTCTAATTTTATATTATTTCTATTTTTGGTAAAGCGCGTGGTTGTACATTGATTATTCTACTTTGTTTGGGGGTGTAAAAGTAACCCTAAAAATGAGAGTGGGATACGTCACAAGAGAGGATCCAAACTCTATTGTTTTCTCATTTAGCACAGCTATTTACACACAATACACTTCCTCTCTTTTACTCTTTTGTTTTCTACTCCATAAAGTCTTTTCTCTTTTCGATGGTGGCATCTGAACAAGAGACAAATAAAAAAGTAAGGGAAATTCATAGACACTGATTCACTCACTGTAGTCATCAGGAGCAAGGTTCAGTCGAGATGAGCAGTCAAGGTAGGACATGCCTACATACTAACACAACACAAACAGCGCTAGTGTTGTGCTTGTTTTTTCTTGTTTTCTTGTTTTCTTGTTTTTGCCTTGTGTGAAGGAGTGAATTCTTTATTATTATTATTACTATTATTATGAACAAATTGAACTCACCATATCCCTTTCTGTTTATTATAGAGACCCTTTCTTCTACTTTACAAGACACTCCTGGTGCCGTAGACACTGAAGCACCAGAACCCACCGAGGCACCAGTAGCCATAGAGAACACGGAGACTTCTAGTCACAGCCAAGACGCACAGGTTCAACCCGTATCGGAGGGTGCACTAAAAGAAGACCCTTCCACCCCTCTTGCGGAGAATGAATCGGTAGCCTTGACGGTTCATCACCATGGTAGCCAGGAACACACTGTTGCTACAGAAGAAAAAGAAAAGGAATTCAGTGACACACAGCCATTGGAGATCTCTTCTGATAGACAGACAGAAATAGTCCAAGCAGTTGAAACAACAGAAACAGTTGAAACAGCACAAGCAGACACAATGACCCCAAACAAAGACGAAAAGGATGTGGTTGCTAAGGATATGGTTGTGGATGGAAACACCAACGTGTGCCCCGAGGAATCCAACCCAGAGACCCTGCAGACAGTCACAAAAGAAACCATCACAGACCCAGTACATGTTCATTCTACCCCAGTGGGTGTGCAGCGTACATTGGCAGTGATCAGACCAGAGGCGTTGTCTGCTGGTCAGAAAGATAGTATCATCAAGAAGATCCTCGATGCAGGATTTGTTATTGTCCAAGAACAGAAGGTTCACTTGTCATTAGAGCAGGCCAGTGACTTTTACCAGGAACATCAAAAGGAAGACTCATACAAGGATCTTATTCGCACAATGAACAGGTACATGTCTATCTATCTATGTACCTATCTATGTACCTATCTATGCATGCATCTATGCATATGTGCATAGGTATCTTTTTCTTTTTCTTGGACCCCTTTGTTATTGGTCTCCTTGTTCTTTTTGTTTGCTGGGGTGTGTTTTGCTGGAACAAAGTTTCCGGAAGACATCCGGTGTGAATAAGAAAAGAAGAAGAAAGGGAAAGAAAAAAAAGGAAAAAGAGTCAGAGATGAATATTCTTATTGGTTCAATGTAGGCACACAACTGACTTTTCCTTTCTCTTTTATACATTTCTAGTGGTCCTGTGTATGCTATGCTTCTGGAGAAGGAGAATGCAGTGGAAGAGTGGAAGGCATTGGTGGTATCTGACAGTCACACCAAGACTCATTCAAACAGGTAAAGGGATGGGGTGAACTTCAAAGACAGGTTCTGATACTCCATCTACAGTGCAACTGTACAGTTTGGCACTGACCTTTTTCAGCATGCAGTGCATAGCAGTGATTGTCTGACAAATGCAGACCATGAGATCGGGCTTATTTTTGCAATACCGCCTGTTACAACGGAATCTACAGTGAAAGACGAGGTAGAACACGAAGAGACTGAAGTAGTTGAAGCAGTTGAAGAACACACAGAACACGAGGCATCTATAAAAACTAATGAACACGAGGAGATCGGAGAACAAGAAAACTCCATCGAGTCAGTTGTTGTTGAAGCATCTGTTGAAAAGACAGTAGAGACAAAGACAACTCTTTCTGAGCACATTACTACTGAACTACTGGGAGAAGAACAGACACATAATTATCTGAAAGAGTCTCTTTCTACTACAGAAAAATCTGAATCTCATCAAGACAAGTCCACTTCAGAACAAACAACCCAACAAACAACTGTCATTGAAGTAGCACACGGACTTTTGCCAAGTGAATCCCACTCTGTTCAGGAACATACAAACAACGATACTCAAGTAGCAGAGACGAATGGACTTGAAGAAGAAACCTCTCTTGAAGTGTCTGGTGCTGGTCTCGAAAAATATATCGAGGTGGATGTCAGTACATCTACAGTGTCTACAACAAAAGAAGGTTCTGTAAAGCAAAATGCCAATCTGTTTGAGCAGGACATCGACAGTATCTCCCATGAAGATATCAATGAGGAAGAGAGTATCTCTACTATAACAGTAGCCGAGAATAATGCGGATACTGTGAATGCTGAAGAAACATCGGCTGTTTCTGATATATCTCTTGTGGAAGAGTCTAAAGAAGCTTCATCTGACGTTAAGCATGCGGAATCTATTAGTATTACAAAAGATATTAACACTGAAGAAGAAGAGGTGGCCACCAAAGATATTTCAAAACATATTGTGGACACGTTGGAAGAAACATTGCCTTCTGAAATAGATAGCAACTCTGATGTTAATGCTATTGAAGAGTCCAAGGAAGAGTCTAAAGAGGAATCCAAGGACGACCCTAAGGACGACCCTAAAGAGGAATACGAGGAAGAATCCAATGAGGAATCCAAAGAAGAATATGAGGAAGAATCCAAGGAAGAATTTAAAGAGGAATCCAAGGAAGAATTTAAAGAGCCTAAAGAGGAATCCAAAGAGGAATCCAAAGAGGAATCCAAGGACGACCCTAAGGACGACCCTAAGGACGACCCTAAAGAGGAATACGAGGAAGAATCCAATGAGGAATCCAAAGAAGAATATGAGGAAGAATCCAAGGAAGAATTTAAAGAGCCTAAAGAGGAATCCAAAGAGGAATCCAAAGAGCTTAAAGAGGAATCCAAGGACGAGCCTAAGGACGAGCCTAAGAAGGAATCGACACCTTCAAAGACTCTTAAACAGAAAACTGAGACAGTGAACTCAAAACCTTCACTCAAAAAACCCTCTCCACCTCACAGTAGCAAAGAAGTCAAACAGAAATCACCTTCTCACTCTCCTGGCCATTCTTCTGCTCATAATATAGCATCTAAAAACACCTCAAAGACACGAACAATTGCCGTAGCTTCTTCCAACCATGCAGCAAAGCAGGATGAAACTAAGAAACCTCTTACAAAGACGGTAGTTAAATCCAAAACACCTGCAGTTGCTGAACGTACCACTCCAGTGACAAAACGCCCTGTTGCTCAACCTCCCAGCCAATCCACGGAAGAAAAAGTGGCTAAGAAAGTACTAACAAAATCACCCCGCGTTCCTCGTGTTGCTTCTCTTACAAAGAAGCCTGTTGTTACTGAAGAAAAGGAAAAGGAAAAGGAAAAGGAAAAGGTGAAGAAACCGACAACTGTCACCTCTCGATTGACAGCACCTACTGGTATAAGTGCAACACGTAAGCCTATAGATGGGGATGCTTCCAAGACATCCACTATCAAATCCCTTCGAAGTGTAAAGAAGAGTCCAACTGCATCTTCCGCCATTGAGCCTGTCAAGCGTACAAGCCCAACTCACACAACCCAGGATGCTAAGAAGCCTGCTGGTACTGCCACTGCCACTGCTACCACCACTGGTACTGGTACTGGTACTGCCGCCATATCGCGTATTAAAAAGCCTAGTAGTGTGCGTGCAAAGACAGAAACACCAAGCAAGACACCTGCAGAAGAAACAACTACACCCAAGCGGGTCATCCGTCGTGTCCCTGCAGCAGGCATGGCAAAGGTAAGAAAGGAGTAGGCCGAGACTAGTATTTTTTTTTTTAAAAAAAAAAAAGAACAAAAGGTAGACTGTAAGGCATGAATAACAATGGCTTTATTAGAAACCTCCTACTACAGCTACAGCAACAACCACAGCACCAGGAGAGACAGCAAGTCCTACCTCTCGCGTTTCTCATGGAGTAAAGACTGCTCGCTCAGCCCTAGGTGCACCTATTGCCAAGACCCGCAAGGCACATGCCCCCACAGTAGCAAAGAAGCAAGAGTCTGACAAGATCAACGAGACAGTGAGCTCTGCAGGGAAAGAAGAAGAAACACCCAGTCCTTCCACCACAACGCCTTGTACTGATGCCGAAGAGTCAGTTTGTGTAGAAGTATCAGAGAGTGCAGAGAGCACGGACAAGACAGAAACAACAGTGTCGACAGAAACAACAGAAATAACTCATATAGATTCCGTGGTGGAGACAGACGAGTTATCTGTTGAAGAAAGTGCAAGTGTACAAGTTACTCCTGCAGATCAGGACAGTGTGCACGATGAAGAAGTGGCAGCCATCACACAACAGCCTGAGACTACAGTCCAAGAGTCTCCCGAGCATGCTTCTGATGCTGCTCAAGGTGCTCATTCTCCTACACAAGAATTGGCTCAGCTCCGTAACAAGTTTGAACATCTTACACCTACTTCAGGAGAGACTGACAGAGGTGCCTCTTCCCCTGCACTCAAAGACATCCGCACAAAGTCTCCTAGTAATCATATCAAGGACATGATGAACCGCTTTGCTAAATAAGTGTGTCTTTTAAAAGCAACCTCACTCAACCTATGGACTATTCTCAACCTTAGGCATTTACTTATCTATAGTTTTCTTTCATTTTCTTTACAGTAGCGTTATTCTAGGCTTTTTTTCTTTTCTTTTTTCTTTTCTCTCTCTCTCTCTCTTTCTCATCTTTCCCTCCTTTATGCCTAGAAGAGAAGAGATTTTATGAGGCAAACACTCATATTCATACTATAATAAAAATTACTACTACTAATAACGGTAACTCCAAGGATTCCAGTTACAAGTTACTAGTCGATGTAATAGCCATGAAGTATCAGTACTAGATCATAATGAATAGATATTTGAGTAATGAATATTCGAAATGAAGTTGTAGGGATTTTATGTTGGACATTATGGATCCCATTTTGACTATTAACTATTAACCATTAAATATTAACCATTAACCATTAAATATTAAATATTAACCATTAAATATTAAATATTAAATATTAGCTATTGTATACTATTATTAGATATCAGTACCCTCTGTTAAATACTACACATCTTTATCAAAAGGACTTAACAAAAAAAAGCATTATTTTTTTTATTAGAGAAAAGTCAACTACCAAACACAAGTGTGACTTTTTTTTCTGCTGGATTGGATAAATAATATGTGAGATTCTTGTTATTGAATTCCATTTACTATGAGAACACATATTAAAAGACTGTTATTATGCAAGCCGTGGACAATAGTAACACCGCCACGTTCTTGCCTTCTCTCTCTGTCTGTACTGTACCGACCTACTTGTACACCTGGTGGAGTGTCTCTTTTGAGTATTGGGCCAACCCCTCTCACTCGGCGGTTTAGTCATACAAGCACTGCTCCACAGACCCATAAAATATGCTGGAAGTGTCAGACTACAGTGCCCAGTATTAAACTCAACTGTGATAATACAGAGTGTGGTGCTATTCAGATACTTCCATCTGATATCAATTATTATTGTCTTTTACAAATAGGCAGTGGGCCCAACAAGTAAGAAATCCAAAGAAAATAGTTTGGAAAGAGACTCTTCATAATGAATTGTATTCCATGTTGCCATCTTGATATCAATGTTAGGGATGAACCTACATTTGAAGTAGATGCCAAGTCTCTTCGATTGAAATTCCTTCGCTTACAACAAAAGGCACATCCAGACAGTTATGCACAAGCACCCAAAGTAAATGATAGGCAATAGACTATACTTCATTAGAAACTTCCCCCCCTCACGAGAGAGTCGGCTTGTTTTATCATTATAGAATGAATACGAAATGGCTCAGGCGCAATCCTCAGTGATTAACAAAGCCTATCAAACATTGTTGAATCCCTTGGCTCGTGCTCACTACTTGCTAGCACTCAAGGGCAGACACGTAGGAGAGTCAGAATCTCTCCAGGATCCCCAACTGTTAATGGATGTACTAGAGTTCAGAGAAGAACTCGAAGAAGCAGAAACAAAGGAAGACGTGGCCCGTTTGAAGTCAAGAAATGATGGTAAGTAATGCTTGTATTTTATTATACACTTTTACATATTTTATAATGACTTGATGATGACTATCTTATTCATCTCCCTCCGTGGCTCTACTTATGTCCGCACATCACAATCCATTCTCACCCCACTTTGGCTAGTCAAATGCCAAGAAACCATAGCCCATTTATCAGAGGCATTCCATAATCAAGAGCTGGACAAGGCAAAGGAGTATGCTGTCCAACTCCAGTACTTGGAAAACAACAAAAGGTCCATTCTTGACTGGTCTCCTACAAACGAGCAGCGAGAAGAATAGGCCCAAATGGACAGGAGAAAGGCCACTTACACTGTGGGCTTTCTTTCTGGACCAATCAACGGTCTGCTCAGGGTTTCTTGAATGGAGGGTTCTGATGGACATTGAAATTCAGGACAAAAAAGAAATAAAGTTTCTTATTCTTAACAGTCATGTGATGGGAAAAGAAGAAGTTTCTCAATGTTAGCAGGATAGAAAAAGAGATTCCTCCAATCATGGAAGATACAAGCACCTAAACTGACGGAAGGGTATGGAATAAGAAGACAGTCACTTAAAGAGTGAGTTCGATTGGCACAGAGATAGTGGGATTTGCTATTGTTGGCATGACAATGACAAGATCATAAAGGGTAGTATTCTCTTTCATTTTGGCTGTTCAACTGTGGTTTATCTTCCGCTTCCGACAAGACACTATTCATTGGTACAGACAAAGAAGAGGGGAGAGAGATGAGACTGCTTTTCTATTTCCTGGAGTGTTTCCTAGAAATGGAAGCAGTGAGTAAATCAACAGCACAGATAAAGAAAGGAAACAAATGAGTGAATGAGTGAATGAGTGAATGAATGAATAGACATGAGTGCCTTTGAACAGAAAAAGGCCTGATTCTGGTGCGTAGACTGAATAGCGTAAGGCTGTACCTGTTCTGGAGTTGAATTATGTAACATTGCAATCTAAAGTATGGCAGATAGTGATACGCTTGAGTAACATGGTCTATGGCTACAACACTAGAAGTATGCAATGGCCATGCACACACATGAACAATAGAAGAAAGGTAGAGTAGTGAAGATTTAGTAGGATGCATGGGCCCAGGTGAATATATTTATAGAGAACAATAGACCTATTGATATATTTGTACAATTCATTAATTATTAGACTACTTATTTGTGCATTTTAATGGGTATCTATTGATATATTTGTGCATCTTGATAGTTATTCAATGGCCTTTTGTACATTTAACTCTTCATTTGTGTCTATTAATTGATACAAAAAAAATAGACACATTTACACACTTGCACATTTACACATTTACACATTTACATATTCACACATTAATACATTAATACATTAATATATTAATACACTAATACACTAATATATTAATATATCAATAGATCAATATACCAACACACTAATACACTAATACACTAATATACCAATGTACTAATATATTCATCTATTTAAGCATTCATCTATAGAGACACTCCCTCCCTCACGAATGCAATTCTATAGGCTGGCATGACTCTATAGGCTGGCATGACTCTATAGACTGATACATCCAGGCATCGATTGAGTTTATTACTAAAGGTCTGTTGTTGTAGATCTAAGGATACTCCCAGTCAGTAGAGAAGAGAGAAGAAATGGCCACCTCTTTGAGAACATAGACTGCAACAGACACAACTACTGTTTTATGGTTATCCCTTACAGACCAGCGCATTTTCTTTGTTCTTTGTTCTTTTTCTTTTTCCTTGTTCTTTTTTCCACTTCTTTTTATAGCAATAACAGGCCTCATTATAAGGTGGCATCACTCTGATCAGGATGAGTGAGTTGTTATCCTCTCTTATTGAATAGCCCAGAATCCAAATGAGAAATAAACCCTCTGGCTTTTGAACTCATTCCTACTCGCTCTTTCTTTCTCTTGCTTGATAAAATACCATATTTAGACTCACACAAAATAAAGGTACACAAAAAGCAGCCAATTTAATTCATTCTCCTTTCCCTCTTTCTTTCTTTCGCTTTTTCCGCTCTTTTGCTCTTTCTCTTTCTCTTTCTCTTATGAGTGCTCTTGCCTTGAAGCGAAGAACACCTTCACTTGGTGCTTTGCCTACGATTGCTTCTATTTCTGTGGTGGACACACCTCTCCCTACACATTCCACCAAACCAGTGACGCACACAAGTTCACTCTACCACACATGCTGCTCTGTACTCAACAGACTCACCACCATTGAGGGTATGATGGACTACTTGGAAATAGACACCGTCCTCTCCTCCTCCTCCTCCTCCTCAGAACCACCCACACCCACCCAAAGCAACGGAGATCCTCTTTCTAAGCTGTGGACTATGGCTAGACTGGGATCGCCTATGTGTACTCTCTTCAACGCACTCTCCCCAGAAACACCTCTCCACATTGATACTGATCCCATGCACAGTTCTATCAATACATGCAAAAAGAGCATATATCACTTTCTTGTGGCCTGTAGGAAACAGCTCGAATTCTCCGAGGAAGACGTATTTACAATCACAGATCTTTACCAAGACGATACCAACGGATTTGTAAAGGTAATAGTGACGAATAAATACCTTGTCTTTTTTCTTCTTCTCGTCTTCCCAGTCATTGAAAGAAAAGAAAAAAAAAGAGTGTGGGTTGGATATATATATATAGATATATATATATATATAAAGCAGTCTCTTTCTTCTATTCTTCTTGGTAGAGGTGGATCGCTTTATAAAAGAGCAATCAGAAGCCATTCTTCTGTACATAGACTACACACTGCATTTATCAGTGGATTAAATGCCTTGCTTAAATCACTCACTTGTTATTCCTCATAGGTTGTTAATACAATTAACAAACTACTCCAACTGTTGGAAGAAAAGGGTGTCATCTCGGCCACCTCCTCCCACCGAAATTCAGATCCCAATGCTCCAAAAGACACACGTGATAAGGTAGTGCTTGAACTTATTGAGACAGAAAGAAAGTATGTACAAGACATGGAGATTCTACAGGTAATCACAGAAGAAAGAGAAAGAGAGAAAGACACTTATGCTGGTATAGAACTACATGCGTGAGTTACAGGCACAGAAGATTGTATCTCCTGACAGTGTCCATTATCTGTTTGGCAATCTCAATGCATTGGTGGACTTTCAACGCCGCTTCCTAGTACAGTTGGAAGAGATTGTTGAAAAGGTACCCGAAGAACAACGCGTGGGTTCTCTATTCATGCAAATGGAAGACGCCTTTGCTGTCTATGAACCCTACTGTGCCAACTATTACTCTGCTCAAGATCTTGTTGTTCAAGAGGCACCCAAACTACTGAAGCTAGCAGATATATTAAATCCCACCTATGAACTTCCCTCTATGCTTATCAAACCAGTTCAGAGAATATGCAAATATCCCCTCTTGTTGAATCAACTCTTGAAAAGCACATGTAAGGACTGGTCTTGCTACTCAGACACAGAGGAAGGACTGGAGGCTATCCGTCGTGTGACTGAGAAAGTAAACGAGACACAGCGTCGTCATGAAAACCTTCAAGTAGTAGAAGACCTCAAGCGAAGAGTTTCTGGTACTGAGGTAGGTAGAATTCAATGGAGTAGACTCAATGGGTGTATTGAATTGGATCAAATGGGATCGGATTGAATGGGATCGAATTGAATTGAATGGGTCATAGGATTTGGCCATTGAAGCCTATGGACATTTACTGCTACAAGAGAAGCTACAAGTGGGATTCAACGATAACACTAGAGAGTTGCACTGTTTCTTATTTGAAAAGGCCTTGCTGATGTGCAAGGAGAGCAAGGAATCACGCAATCGACTCACCAAAGGAAATACTCTCTCTATAAAAAAGAAACAACGAAGCAGCCTTCAATCCAAAGGCACCATTCACTCAAGCCGTATTCTGAGTGTTCAGAACAGATCATCCCCAGGCAACTGGTGTTTAATTGTTGAGTACAAGGACCGTGAAGTAGAGCAGTTCTCTCTCAAAGTACGGAATGAAGAGCAACTTAAGCAGTGGGAGGCAGCTCTTCTTAAAGTAAAAATGGCCCACAAAACAAGTGTGCCTAGTACACATCTTATGCCTATGCCATCTCCCAGTACACCTGTGGGTGGCACTATGAATGGACGTGCCTTCCGATACGAGGAAGAGGAAGAGGAGGACGAGGAGGACGAGGAGGAAGAAGAAGAGGACGAGGAGGAATACCAACAACGCATCCGAAACAGTTCCATGGCCCATGCTTACAACAGCCATCCCAGAACTAGAGGTGCCTATGATGGAACCAATAATGCTGTTCAACCTATGCCCAGTAGTAGTAGCACCAGTAGTAATGGCAGTAACTCTATTCACCCCATGGCCACTCCTTCTTCATCACATCTTCTACAGGCCAATAGCCCCGTCTTGGCCAATGCTTCTACCTCAGCCTTAAGAACCCGAAGTGCATCGTCTATTTCTTTTGACTACAGTCTTCCAGTCTCTCCCCCACCTTCCACTCCTTCTTCGCCCACTAGCATACGTGTTTCAAGTAATAGCCACAACACCAATACTGTATGGCAACGTCGTGTAGGAGAAGAAAGTTCTCCATTAGCAGAAATCGCCACTAAATTTATGACAGGCGAGACATATAATTATGAAGACTATCAGCAACAGCATTACCATCAACAACTATCATCACAGCAACAACAACAGCAACATTATCACCAATCTCATCCTCAATTACCACCCATTGGCCGTAGTCAATCTCACTCTGCAACAGCAGCCACCTTGCCTGCTGGACTTGGTATTGTTCCTCAAGCTCCTATCCTTCAAACCCGTCTACGCTCTCAAAGTAGTCCAAATATCCAAAAAGTGGCTCCTAACTTCCAAGAAGATTTAACCCCAATGCCCTCTACCTCACGGGCTTTTTACACACAACAACAACAAGCACAACAACAACAAGCACAGCAACAACAAGCACAGCAGCAACAAGCACAGCAGCAACAAGCACAGCAACAAGCACAACGACAGCAGCAACCTCTTCATACTGTCCGCTCCACCTCCTCTACACCTCGTCTTTCTGGATCACAATCTTCACTGAAATACCAATCAGATCGTACTACTATTGTGGTTCCTAGTTCACCAGGATCTATCAAAGTCAAACTAAGTTACAATGATGGTATCTATGTCATTGTGGTTGCCCATGAAGCTTCTTTTATAGAGTTGATGGAGAAAGTTGAAAAGAAGATCAGACTCGTAGCCAACTTAAAACCTAATGAATTGCTTCGACTCAAGTACCAAGATGAAGATGGAGATCACATTACCATTAATTCTGATGATGATGTTCAAATGGCATTTGAGAACTGTGGTGCGCATAACACTGTCAGTCTGTTTGTGAGTCTTTAATGACTATCTTCTCCACTCTTTCTTTCCTTGCCTCTCATTATTATTATTCTCTTTTTGCTTTCTCTCATTTTCGTATCTTGTTCTATAGCCCCCTTTCCCTTCTCTACACAACATCATTCCATAACATCCCCCACACTTTCATCATTATTTTTGTATGTTTTATGTCACACTTTGCCCACATCCTTGTCGTTTAATATCAAACGAATTGCGTGTAAATAAATATAATCCCTTACTATCCTTTTCATATTATTTCTATCTCTCTTATCCAAGAAAGTCATTGTACAGTTGATATGATAGCAAATGTAGAGATATCCATCTCTATTGATTTGATATCCATAGCATAGATCTCTCATTCGATTACAAAATAGAACACTTTATTTTTTCCTGATAAAAGGTACATTGTTATTAGATTCCATAAAATAAAATATTATACAAGAAATAATGACACTACACTACAGTAGAATAACCTCATACACCTTTCTGTCCGTTGGCATGTTTATAAATAAATAACCTTTTTTCTATTCTTGCTGGTGACAAGGGTAGTAAACAGTGCAAAGCATTCAACACCCTTTTTCTTTCTTTTATTTTTGTATTGATGTCTTATTAGTATAATTATTATTACTATACAATCAATAAAGTCTCTAGTACTTCATAAACTACAGCTACTGATTCACTCACAGAAGAATAACTCTGAGATTTAATAGGATTCTCTAGATTTCAAAATAAGAAAGAGAATAAGGAGAATAAGAAAATTTTTAGTTGAAATAGTGGAGCAACTAAATCCATAGCTTGTAAAATAAGGAATAAAAATAACACGCACACAAATATAAATTCTAAAATGGATTCTTGCTTAAACATAGTCATTCATAGTGAATCATGGCTATTCATGTCTATTTCTATCCATCCTTATCGGTGGTTATCGATGCTCATTCTCCTTATCGGTAGTGGTCAGGATACTACATTTTATATAAGCAATATTGTTTATGTCTCATAAGAGTTTATTATTATTATTAAAGATTCATTATTGGGCGTACTGACAGAGTTTATTCATCAACCCGTAGTAAACACCCTTAACAAGAAAGATAGCAATAGTAGTAGATAAAAGATACACTCTCTTGATGGCATGTTTTCTATGGAACCAGTTTCATTTGTCCAACACTAAAACAGCGTATGATAGGTGAATCAAATTCTTGTGATCTCATGGCAATGTGTTGGCATTCTTAGTTTTTTTTAAGGAAAGTGTAAAAGAAATTAGCTGAAAAAATAATTGAGAGAAATTACAACACTTAATATATATTTTGTAATTACTTGCATCTTAATATCCTTTTATTGGTATGCAAAATATTCATTTTGAGATAAAAAAAATACAGCTTAGTTTATTATCTTTGGATCTATACGTTGAAGATGAATAAAAAATATTTATCCATTGCCCATTATAGTGTCATGGAATGCTATTCTTTTTGATATTTTAATTCAGTAGATGTACTTTAAGACTTATATGTGGTTGCAGACAAGAAAGTATAAATGAATTCACACGACATTATTGCCTTGTAGTGTGAGAACTATACTCTCTTCTAGTTTTTATTTTCCTGTGTATTCCTGTGTATTCCTGTGTATTCCCATAAATGCCCATGGAAGGGAGTGGTATGGAACCTATCTATCAAGTCAAAACCATCTATTCAGCAAGGAAAACTCACACTACTGGCATCTCAACTTATTAATGCATAGAGTTCAACGGGTAGTACTAAAGAATTGAACCATAAACTCAATATTTTTGAGTACCTATATTTATTCTAATGAGTTTAATACAAGTATTATTAATCGGTAACAGCACTTCTATTCACTAAGCATATGAGGTAATACTTTATTCCAATTCCTTTGTTACACTATAACTTAATATTTTGATCAATAAATGACAATGACCTAACACTCATTGGTCTTCCTCGAATGAGTCAACAAAAAAGATGGTAAACAGCCGAGGATGTGTAAAATGAAATGCGGAGATTATGTATATTGTATACTCCGTCATATTGAATTTTCATAGTGTTTTAACCTAAAATGAGACGATCACAATAAATAAATGAGACACTGTGAATTCTTTTTATAAATATATCGACACTCCAATAAAAGTGGTAGATAGAAACATACATGAATACTCAAATATTTAGTCTATATTTTGAATGAGTGTAGCGACCATTACAAAGGAGTATTTTTGTTGTTGGTGGACGAATGCTAGCTGATAAGGAACCCTTTCTTTTCTATAGCTAGTAGAGAGAGAGTCTTTGCACCTAAGCAGAAATGATATAGGCTTGTTTAGTATTGGTGTTATTATTGATAGATGGTAACGTAAGATACTACAATTGATATAGAATACACTAGGATGGAATGAACAATGACTCCATAGTTAAGAAGACTCCATGGATATGCTATCAGCGGCTTAATTGTAGTGTGCTCTACAAAAGAAAAAAGAATTTAGATTATCTCTTATCTATTGCGATTGTCTCATTTGTTTTGTTTTTTGTTTGTTTTAGAAAAATCATCCTATTTTTAGATTTAAACACTGTAAATCAAGTTTCTATTGCTACCATTTGATGGGTTTCCTGAAGTTGAGGACTTTTAGCTCATCATTAATAATTAGAAAAGGGTTCTCTTTTCTATTTAAGTTTTTCAAAAAGGGTACTTTAGTACAGTGGGGATCAGAAAGATAAGGGATATTTTTTACAATCCGACATACTTCTGTAATAAGAGGTACTTATTCTTTGTCATAAAAACATACAGTATACATACAATAAAGAATTGAAAATTGGATGAAGTATAAAGAAGGTCAACAAGATATTAAATAAAAATTTATTTGGTGGAAACCCTTAGTATTTGGTGCTTCCACCCTTGGCCTCTATTATAGCCTTGCATTGAAGATGCATGATGTTAATGAGGGTGTCTGTAGTATCTTTGGGAATATTCTCCCAATCTTCTAACAAGAGCACCTCCAAATCTTGTAGAGTACTTTTTGAGGTCATTCTCTTTATTATTGCTCTGTTCAGCTCCTCCCAAAGATGCTCTATGGGGTTGAGGTTGGGGCTTTGTGAGGGCCACCCCTCCATAGCGACAATGCTCTCTTGTGCCTTCCATAACCTGGGCTCTTTGCTCTTGTGTCAGCTGGCATTGTCCTTTTGAATAACACATCATACCACTCGATTCAGTGCCTTGAGTCAAGCCAGCTTAGGACAGTTGTTCTTCTTTAATATCTCAATGTATTTTCTACTGTCTATACTGCCCTTCACAGGCACCAATCTTCCAACACCTTCACCAGAGAAGGAACCCCACATCATCACACTACCACCACCAAACTTCATGGTGGGCTTGATGTTCTTTGGGAGCATCCCCTCCTTCTTTCTTTGCACCACTCTGTTGCAGTTGTTGGTCCTCATCAACTGGTACTTTGACTCATTAGACCAGATGACACCTTTCCACTGGTCGTTCGTCCAATTGACATGTTCCTCAGCCCAACGAACCCATTTCTCCTTGTGTTCTTCGGTGAAGGCTTGCTTGTGATATAGAGATTCGAACCCTAACTGATTGCAGTAACTGATAATGGTGTTTCTACATGCATCCACCTCAGACGTCAACATTTCTAATTTCAGTTGATTCTATGAGTCAAATGGACCCTTTCTAATAACCTTTTCCAGGTGTCTGAGGCTCCTCTCACTGACTTTTTTTTTATATGTTTTCCATGATTCTTTAAACGCAATAGTGATATGTGTTTATGGATATTTCTAATACAATTTTGAACTGTGGGCTTTTTCATCTCAACCACGTTTGCGATGACAGTCAACTTTAATCCAGCCTTCAACAGGTAATAAATGCCCCATCATCTTCTATCTTTTGCCTTATCCTATTCTCCACAAGTGTAATACTCTGAATATCTATCTGATATAGTGTGTTGGTTTAACACTATTTAGAAAGAAGAAGAGTTTTATGCAAAAACAAGTATCTTTTTTTTTTATTAAAATTTAGTCAAGTATTAAATTCAATTAGGTGTGACTATAAACTGTGTCTGTAGCCATCTCATCCTGAGACCTACAAGCCTCCTACGATCTTACATTGCCCAAAACTACAGCTGCACTAAACTAAGATACACCTAAATCTTTTTTGAATCATAATACATTTCTACACTATATTTTATTTCCCAAAAATACACTGATACTTTCTGAAAACAGTGTTATTTTATTGTCCGTGTATTTGCCTTTATATCCCAAAAATCTTTAGGTGTGTAGACTGCAATCTTTTGAAATTATGCAATGTGTTTCCAGAAATGGTGTGTTTTGTCTGGGAAAAATATTACGCCGAGAAAACAATATTCCGATATTTGTTACTATAAAAGTGCTTAATATTCTTATTCATTGTCCGGTCATAATTCTTTATAAATATGATAACTCTTTCATCTTTTCTTTCCCTTAAAATATTGTGGAACAGAAAAAAAAAAGTTTTATTCCAGAAGCCTACTAAAAGCTCTGAAAAAGTCACCTAGAAATGGAGCTAAACACCACCATGGACAGTAAATCTATTGTTGGTGAACCTTCAGATACAATAAAAATAGATGTTCAGGACGACCCTATAGCAGATTTATCACACAACTCTATTGAAAATAATAGTGATATACTTAGAGAAGACACTATTATAGAAAATAAATCTATAAACACACAGCATCCAAAATCACCACCATGGTATATGAACTGGAAGCGTCAACAGGCTCCAAATAGTATCAACCCAGACTCATTTTCATCTTTTAAAAAAAATCTTATCTTAATTATTATTTCTGTTGCTGGCACACTGTAAGTATTAATCGATTGTATTCCTTGCTAATAATTTATATCATAATCTTTCTACCATATATATATATATATTAAAATACATGTAACTGAATCTGCTAGTTCGGCCTTATCATCTACCATTTATGCAAGTGTTGAAGAACAAGAAAAAGTAGCACATATAGATTACTAATATAATACACCGGTTTTAATATAGTACCCAGCCTTAATTGACATGCAGGCCTATTTTAGTACTACAGCCACCACTATGAATGCATCTTGTAAGTTATTTGTATGATGTATATTTCTTCTCTTTGTACCTAACTTTTACTATGATGGTATTTGGAATGTTCAGTATCTGTATTTACATTCTTCACGGCATTTTTTGTAAGTACAACTGTGACATCTTATAATTAACGAATGACCATTGTTTTAGCCTTTGATGTGGGCCTCTTTTGGAGAAACAACTGGTAAAATCCATATTTGATTATTTATACCATTAGTATTTTTTATGGAGTTGTTTGTGACAGGTCGACGCAAGATCTATCTGATATCGTTTTTGATCGCTATTATCGGCAATATTTGCTGTGCTCTGTCTGTCAATATTTCAATGTTCATTGCATTCCGTGCTTTTAGTGCAATTGGCACTTCTTCAGTAAGATCATCAGCATCAATCTTGTTTATTTCTGATGATTTTTAGGTAATGTCCATGGGTGCTGCAACTCTTTCAGACATTTTCCCTATACATGAAAGAGGTAGAGCATTTGCATGGTATGCTTGTGGACCACTTCTAGGACCTGCCATTGGGTAACTATTTATTTCGACTGATGGTTTGAGATGTATACATACATTACATATACATTTATGGCCATTTCTTTCTGTTTTACATAGACCTATTGTTGGAGGCTATCTAAATCAAGGCCTTGGATGGAGAAGCATATTTTATACCCTGGCCATATTTATATTTGTTATTTGGTTCTCAATCCTTTTATTTCTACCAGAGACATCTAAACCCACTATTAGAAGTCAGATGAGTGAAAAGGATACAGGCAATTGGAAGCAGTTTCCTACAAAACAGCTACTTAAACCATTTCTTACGCTTCGGCTAATGATCTATCCGAATATTACCCTTGCAATTGTCTTTGTTGGAGTGTTGTGAGTGTTAATGTACTGTTATAAAGAGAGGTTACTGATTTAATATATAGGTTTTTTGTTTATTACTTAGTCAATACAAACTTCACACGCACCTACATTCTCCAATATGGACTTAGTTCATCCACTGTTGGACTATGCTACTTGTCACTGGCCGTAGGCTCTATTATTGGTGGTATAATAGGAGGTCGTGCTTCAGACAGACTTTATATCAAACGTGTAAAAGAAGCAAACGGAGAAGGCTGCCCTGAAATGAGACTGGGTGGCTTTATGTTATATTTCCTTATAGTTCTTCAACTGCTCGCATTTGTAGCCTACGGGTGGTGTCTTCAGCAAAATGTCCATTATGCTTATGGACTGGTTTGTCTGTTTTTTGGTAAACCTAACTGCATTTGGTGTTTCCTCTACTTATATAATTTATAGTGGGTCTATCCATCATGTATCCAAATGTTATTCTCTCAGCCTATATAATTGACTGTTGTAGTAAACGTAGTGCTTCTGTTACAGGTAAGATAAGCTACATTCTATTAGACATAGAACAACTGTTTTTATAACTGGATTGTCCTATTTTTCCTATAGCATGCAACAACTTTGTCAGATACATCATGGCAGGGATCGGTTCTCTGATTGCTTCTGATATTTTGGAAGCTCTTGGAAATGGTGTACTATATACTCTCTGTGGGCTCTTATTCTTATTATCAACGGTTAATATTATAGTAATTATAAAAAGACAAAAAGTATGGAGACGACCAGAAGAGTCTTTATAGAAAACATCATTTACTCATTATTACTCTATTATTAAAAGTGTATAAATATCTATAAACATATACATATCCATACATTTGGTCATCCTTTGTCTTTTAAAATCCAACCTCAATAAATGCTTATTGAGGTGGCTAAAGATTTCAATCTTTTATCGTAATTTATGCTACACACTAGGAGATCTTTAGGATATAAAAGAAATAGTCGAAATACAATTGTTTAAAAATAACAAATCGATTTGAAAAGGAGGGAAAATAAAGTGAGATGTATTCATGTTAGTTTTTAAACAAATAAAGATTATTATGTAGATTTACCTGTAAATATCTGAATCCCGAAGGAAACCACCTTCGATGTGGTAATGTGATATAATATGAATACAAATATCTATTCTTCTCGACAGAATGAAACTGGTCGGTGGAGACCATTTAATCCCTCTTCTGTGATTGTATAGATATTCTTTGATGCATTCACATCTCTGTTCCAAACAATTCCACAACTTTGGCAAGCGCGGATACTGTTGAAATTCACTAATACCTCAGTGAGGATATTTGTGTTATAAGTGTGGCAGATCTTGAGAATAAAAAAATAAAACAAAATAGCTGTTAGAAGAGCTCTTCATATTGAGTGAGAGGTCAATCATGTTTACTCTCGATTTTCGAAATTTATCAACATCAACCATAGGAAGATATCCATCTTTTTGTCTCTTTTTTCAATGATTGATATAGAATTTTTGGCAAACCAACACGATGACCTTTAAATTTGATAGTATCTTTTTCTTTATTCCTGTGCCTTAGGCAACGACTGGCAGTTTGGTAGGATCGTACTCCAAACATTTTAGGTGCCAATACCTCTTTTTAATAATAAAACAATAGTAAAAACAATTAGTTCGAGATGTATTAATGTACTCTATATGTGTGTGTTGCATTACCCTTGCACTGGCACCTTCTTCTTGCCTTTGCCCTTGTAACGGATTCACTGGGTTTATTAAAGTAAAAGAATATACAATAGAAACTGACTAACATGTCAGACATAATAAATATATACTCACCATATCACAACTGTTGGTTTATATGCCAGACAAAGGCAAACAAGTTAAAGATGGAAGTTATGAAGAACAACAGACAGTGTAATTAGCCAGTATTTATATCCGAACAGAAGAGAACAAAACGAAACTTCACAAGTCATTTGCTTAATCAGAACTACTAAAGTAATATAGACTACAACAACATTTTAGAAAGAAAGGAATTGCTTAAAAAACAGTTGCCTAGTTACCCGTTGTGATCAAATTGTATGTTGTATTCCTGTTCATGTACTTTCTTTGAATTCCCTAGACTAGCCATTGTACTGTTAAGAATTAAAGGCAAAAGGAGTGCTTGGTAAAATAAAGATATATTTCTCAAAGATGCAAAGTGTGCATCTGCTCTCACTATTTATACTTATTCTACATTTTTACATATATAGAATTACTATAATAAGTTCTCCCAAAATAGGTGACCAGGTCTACCCATTTCCAACAGTACTAATATGTCATAAAGACTTTTCCCATAATTGGAAGAATCACTCTTTTGGGAATTAGGATTGATTTATTACCAAACTAAGGAGGCTCTATCAAATATCAAAGGATATCAATAGTTCATAGCATTTTGATAGTTAACCCCTGAATCTATACCATTAGAAAAGTATAAAAGACATAACAATTCCATTCAATAAACAACAGAGTTTAACTACACGTTATACTGTTCTGTATACCTTTGGCCTAAAAACCCAAAGACAACAATTGGTAGCTGAAGATTTTCCAATCTTCTAATTATATGAATCCTGCTGGAATGCAAGTAAAGAGCAGAGCCACAAGACAAGACAAGATCAAGTACAAGCTTGAAGAAAAAGTACAATCAAGACTCCCAAAGGAATACCAAGCACTTTTTGCAAGCACTAGGCAAGTACCCTATCTCCCAGAGGATCAAAGACTAGAATCTACAAGACAAAGAGAAGCCCAGTGGGAAAAACAAGCACAAGAATTGGCCAATTCATTTATTGAGAAAACAAAGATCCCAATGGCCACTACCAAAAAGAACACAGCCATGGTAACAGCTATTGCCTTGGCCATTGAAAAAGCCCTTGGAGGCAGAAAACTAAGTGGAGAGCAAGTCAGACAGCCAGAGTACTATACTGGTGAGAGGGCCGCCAACATCCTGAATGGATGGTTGAGAATTGTAGACCACTACACCAACTACCATGGACACTCCTCCCAGAGAAAGGTGCAGTACGTGGTGAACCTTCTTAGAGGAAGAGCAGAGACCTGGTGGCAGAGAATGGAGGAGCAAGAGATCCTCATTCTGGAGTGGGAGGCCTTCCAGGCCACCATAAGAAAAGAGTTCCAACCTGCACACTCTGAATATGCAGCCAGGGGTTGCCTTGCCCAAATCAGACAGAGGACCACTGTAGAAGATTATGTGGACCAGTTCAGGGATGTACAGCTGGAGGTACAAGACATGACAGAGGCTGAGGGAAAAGACCAATTTGTACAAGGACTCCAACCCAAGGTGTGCTCTCATGTCATTATGGCACATCCTGCTGATCTGGACAATGCTATCATAATTGCACTGGTATTTGAAAGGGGCCAGCATGTGGATTATGAAGGCCTGGCAAGACCTTCCCACCATACATCACAAGCAAGAGAGATTATCCCAATGGACCTGGATGCAATTCAGGAGAGACCATGCTTTTCTGCCCCTGGACAATGCCATTTCAAAATGCCCCAGAGAGAGTTCACCCCTAGGCCATACCACACAAGGATAGAAACACAAGAGCACACACCACCTGTCTGTTTCTGGTATGAGAAACCAGGCCATCTACAGAGAGACTGCAGGCTCAGGGCCAACATGATCAGGAATATGGAGGAAGAATACAAGAAACAGAAGAAGGGTTTTTAGCCAACACAACTGTAAACAGAGGGCAGTTGTGGGCAATGGAAAACACCTCTGAACAAGAAAAAGATGACAACAAAGATAGTGACTATTATGATGCTATAAATAAAGAACTGGTTAAACAGTATATGGAGAAGAAATGTGACAACCTAGAGAATTTCTTAGTGCAAGATTGGGTGTTTGTAGAGGATTTTTTTTGTATGGAGCCTCTGGCTCTGAGTTTATTTGGTGATAATCTTTTTTTTAGGGAGGAAAAGAGAGTCACAACCTGTTTTTGGCTTTTCTAATTTTCTATTGTTTTTCTAATTAAGTATTTTTTTAACTGGGAGAGAGCACTGTGTTACTCAATGTCCATATCAAGTTCTGACTGGAGATGGTCCAAGAGGCAAGTAGCAGACAAGAGAACAGCAGTGGAGGTAACAGGTACATTATCAAATATGAACATCCAATGGTGGTGCCATATAGCCAAAAGAGCACAGCCAAAGATAGAGACGTTGGGAGTATTAGAGACACTGGCCTTGGGAAAAACAAAAGAGAGAAGAGCTGCAACAAGGTTGGAGGGCTGGGGAGAGAGGCCAAAATGTTTGTGCCAAAAGGAGGACCAAAAAGACCATTTCTTTGGACAAGTAAAAAGAAGGTGCTCTTGTGTATCTTCAGCAGCCAAACAAACAAGACAAATGCCAGAGGGAAAGGAAGAGGGAACAAGCTTGTGTATGAGAGAGAGGCATGAAAGCTTGCTGTGAAGAGCCTGGTACCATACATTGCAAGTAATATGCTGTAATGGCAAAGACCAGAGCTCTTTCCAGTGGAATGGGCAAAGAAGAGGGTTAAAGGAAGGTGCTGGTAAAGATAATTGCATGCATATGTTTTGATAAAGATGTGGAGAGAGACAAGACCATGGCTTAGATAGTACCAAAGCAGAAAGGAAAAGAGAGATGTCTACTGTAGATCCAGTCCTAGGAGAAAGCAAAGAAAAGAGAGTCTGTACCCATTGGACAGGTAACAATGCTCTGAGGAGGAAGGGCTGTAAGAGCAAGGATTGGCTATCAATTCTACAAAAAAACTTGTGAACAATGTGTGGATAATTGGTAAGGCCACCAGGGAGATGGTGCTGCAGAACGTCAAGCTCTTGATTCTCCTCAAAAGCATCACTGACTTGGAGAGCATGCCAGGAGTGAGGGAAAGCTGGAGAGCCAGAAGCAACAAAACAAGCAGAAGAAAGTGGAAGCTCAAGACAAGTGGGAAGATTCACTGCAATCTTTTCAAAGGAGTGTGGCAATTGGTCTATTGCACTAAAGATTGAGTGGAATGGACTACTCAGAGAACAATAAACAGAAGGATGAAGATCAGGAAACAAAAGACAATGGAGAGGATCCAATGAAGGGGCAGCTACTTGCAGAAGATATAAGAACTACAGAGGAACTAAACCAGAAGGAGAACAAGGGGACAAACAAAAAGAAACAAGCCAATGCAATTGGAGAGCACTTTGTTGGATACTGGGATCCAAGACACCTAATCCACCATGGCTAGTCCAAGAACATAAAGTAGCAAGCTTTATGGGAGGGAACATGCAGTGCTGGAGGAAACAACCCATGAGTGACCATACCTTCTGGAAGAACACAGAGGGAGGAGACACTACACAAAGAACATGCCAAAGAGTCAAGAGAACAAGAGTGTTGGGCAGTGTTGCATGGCCACAAACAGACAAAGAATGAGAAAGATGTATATTGCAGGTAGCTTCTATCTTCAACAAAAGCAACTTGCAAAAGACATCTCTCTGTGGTAGAGAAGTCATCAAGGGAAACCCAAGATACCTAAGAGGTTCTGGTGAACAATGGTCATGCCAGTCTGTAATATTGTACTGCTGAAGGATTGGAGTCCATAAGAGCTGGGGAGCACCCAAAAGAGAAAAGGCTTGTGTTTTGTGCATATTAATGCAAGCATTGGATGCTGCAGAGTACATAGTAAGATGCTCTTGTAAGCAATGTAAATGAGCATGGTTGGGTAGAAAGACTAAGAGATTGTCTGCATAGGCTAGAAACTTAAGAGCAGGAGGTGGAGAAAGACTTGAGTGTGGAGGAGGAGAGAGACCCTTGAAGGTTGAATCATAGAACAGACAATGCAACAAAGGCTCAAAAGCAAGATTGAACAGCACAGGAGAGAGAGGATCTCCCTGGCAAAGACCACAAGATTGGGTGAGTGAACAAGAGATATGCCCATTCCCATTGACCTGTATCTGTGTAGAAAAGAAGAGATTACATATGCTATTTACCAGAGAAAGAAGAAACCTTAAGTGTAGCATAACCTTCTTAAGATACTCTGGATGAACTCTGTTATAGATCTTTTCTTGTGTGATTATTCAGACAAGTAGAAAGTAATGAGACTGAACAAAGATAATTTTTATTAAGTGAAGATTGGTTCATTATTTATACTTTTTGTGGGTGCTTATCCTTCAGTGGCATTCTACCTTTTGGTAGTTAATGATTAGTCCATGGCATAGCTTATTGATAGATGCAACCGTATGGTTGGTGTAGATGATTTATCCTATGGTAGTTTATATAGGTGTAGCCTTATGGTTGGTTCATTGAATAAGCACACCATTATAGAGCCATCTATTATGTCTTCACTTTTAATTGCCTTTGATAGGTCTTATTTAATCCACTAAGGATTTATAGATGAAGGCAGCTCATTAAGTGTCCAATAATAATTTGAGCTTAGAAGGTTGATTTGTAGTTATGACCAATCAGTGAGATGATACAGAGATGTACTATGGTACTTGTGTGCACTCAAGCTTTCATAGAGTATTCTGAATGTCACAGCATACTACTCATGTTGACCAATTCATGAAGAATCTTTGGATTGAAGTTGGAACATGACTGTGCCACATGCCATGCCAGGGGAGCAGAACCCCACTGCCAACACAGACAAAACAGAAGAGCCAGAGCAGGAGACACCAGACCAGCAATAAGATGCAGCATTTCAGCCCTCAGGTGGTCAACACCAAGAGCCTTTCTTGCAGGAAGATGTTCAAGAGCCAACTCTACTGAATGGTTGTCAAATGGACAAGTGTAATTTAAAGGGGCAGCAGAAGTGAGTGACACTGTACAGTCTGGTTTAGGGACTGCAGGGAGAAATGAACCAGAAAATGTGGCCTTGAGGTGGCAAGCCATGCAATTAGCAGCTTCTTGGGAACCATCCACATGCTGAAAAGAGGGACTAGACTTTTGGCTTTGCCTTATGCTCTTGATGCTTGCTGTGGTCTTGCCAAAGTCCTGAGTAGCCAGATGAGTACAGAACTCCTTCCATGTCTGCCTCCTACGTCTCTGGACTGCATGCTTGTATGCCACAGAAGCAGCAGAGTGGGTCACCCAGCACACAGCCTTGCTCAAACCATAGGACTTTCTCCAATGTTGGTAGCACCTCTCACGGTAGTCAAAGGCATCCTGGACATCTTGGCTCCAGAACCAGTTTCTTATCTCAGACCTAGGAACACGCCTGCCAACAGATTGATCCAGAGCCTTGTGGATAGCAGAACTAAACATAGAGCATAGGGTGTCTAAAGGAGGGGGAGAGGGTGACAAAATAAAAGCACTAAACTGCTCAACAAGGCTGTCCATTGAGCATGTGAGTGCATCTTTGTAGACCTTGAGAGAGTCAGGCTGCCCAAGCTTGGTGAGATTCCAGAGCAAATGAGGGTGAGAAGAGAAGGATGGTGAGGGGGGCATAAGTAAAGGAGTGAATGTGAGATGAACCATTTTGTGGTCAGAGCCCAGAGAAAGTCAAGGGAAACATGCATAGATGGGTTCATAAGGGGGGAGGAGCAAAGAAAAAGGTCAATAATACTTGAGCATATATTACCACCATGTCCAGAGAGCAAAGTGGGCACACCAAAAGCATGAGTCTTGTTCAGGCAGTCCATCCCAGATGCAACCAGCCAGTCTAGCAGAAGAGTACCACACCTAGTCACCACAGAGTCACCCACAAACAACCTAAGCCTGGCATTCATGTCACCACAGATCATAGTAGAGGATGCCTGAACATGTGTCAAAGGAAGGTCTTGGAGAACTGCAAGAGCATCAGTGTCAGTGAGGGAAGGGGGAAGGTATATACAATGGATAAGAGTATCAAACACAATACATGATAGAACATAGGGGGATGATGATGGAAGAAGGGAAACAGGATAGGGAAATGAGGGATTGATAAGGAGTGAAATACCCATACTGCCACAAGATGCATTGGGGACAGACTGACCATAAGTGTGGTGCTGCTGCCAAGAAAGGGGAAATGAATGTGGGGGGAGAAGCCAAGTCTCAGTGATAAAGACAGGGAGGAGGAGGAAACATGGTGCATAAGCATAGGTATGGTCTGTTTTGCTAGACCATTAGCATTCCACAGTGTGATTGTCACTGGGTTCATAGTTCAGAGAAGGAGTGGAAGGTGCTGGAGGCCTCAAGCATGTCAGTGTCCATCCTTGTGGGAAGGATATCAGCCAACTGCTGCTCAGAAATCCAACCCTGCTGGCAGAAGGACTTGGCAACAGCAAAACAGACAGGGGCATGGATGAAACCAATGGCATTCATCATTCTGTTGCTGTGGACAGACAAGGCCTTGGCAGAGCATTCACTCTCTGTAAGTGAGGCCAACTTGGGGTCTCTCAGGTGAAAAGGATTCAAGGGGTCAAAGTTTCCCAGGGTCTTGACACCATAGCCCTCAAGCACTTTGGTGAGTTCAGGGGCATATTCATTGTGCACCAGCATTCCCATCATCTTCCTGTCTGGGTAGTGCAAGTCCAGCACTCTGGAGTTGTCAATTTTCAGCTTGTTAAGTCTGGCTCTTTGCTCCTTCAGAGGCAGACAAACAGCATTGGGCATATACAGGACTTGGAAACCAGGATTGGCATCTTCCTTCACTGTCATTCCCCAAACAACAGCAGCAATGGCCCTGGCAGTGACCTGTTTCTTTCTTAGGGCCCTTGTCTTTGCAGCACCAGAAGCAGGAGAAGCAGCAGCCTTGGCATAAGAGCCCTTTGTGGTGGTGGTGGGAACAGTGGTGGCATTGAGGGGAGGAAACTCTGGCAATCCCAAAGCACCAGAGACAGTAGAAGCACCAGAAGACACCATTTTGAGGAGCTCCTCAATCTTCTTCTCTGCAACAGCAAGAGCCTCTCTCAGCTGGACATTCTCAGCCTGGACACACTCCAGAGCAGTGAGATGGGCACCCTGAGCCTTGAGTTGCTCTAGGACCATGGCCTGGAAGTCACCCTGGGAACCAAGTTGCAGAGAGGCACCATCCATACTGTCCTCTGACAAAAAAGTGTGGTCACATTTTGCCAGGACACTTGGTGGGACACTGACATCACTGCCAGAAGAAACAGAAGGTGCAGGCACAGGGGCAGAGACAGAGGCAGAGACAGGAGACACAACAGATGGCACCCTGTTCTGGATTTTGTTAAGCATGTCTTGCATGACAGAGGTAGAGAATGTTTGCAGGCACCTGCAATGAAACTGTGGGGCACCAGAGCAAGAGTTACTACCATTCATGGTAATCTTACCAGTCTGGCTGCATCTTTTGCACTTTAAATGGTGCAAATTGGTTGAGAATTCATCTCGCAAGTGCTTCATAAGCCTATCTACAGGCTTCAGAGTGTTGGTGTCACGTGACTTGCTGGCGCCAATCATTTCAAGGGGCGACGGGCAAGGTGAAAAGTTTGCTGTGTGTTGCTGTATGGTGGTCTTGGAGGGTCAAAAATTAGAAAAGTGGATATCTTTATGAATAGAATGGATCCGTCAAAAGTAAAAACAGATTCAGGTGTGTTGGAGACTGATGTATGTTGTGTCCAAAGATGAGCCAATTCTGAAAACAAGTTGTAAGATTTGGCTGAGAATGAAATAAAAAGTGTGGAATAGCAGAGGGTTTCTTGGTGTAGGTTAAAGATTTTGTTTATTAGAGATATGCCATGGCTTTGTCAAGCATTGTGATCTCTTCAGATAATATATGAGTAAAGGATAGTAAAAACATCTTAATGAGCAGATAATCAAAGATGAAAAGAAAATGTGATAAGAAAATAAAACCAAAATCTACTAACTAACAATGTGACCCAGAAGTCTACCCACCAGTGTGCACTAAAATGTTGTGGCAGTGGGGGAGAGCAACTAGGAGACACAACACCAGTCTTCAATCAAGAACAGCAGGCTGGACACCAGAGGCAAGCCAGAGAGAACCAGGGGAAGAAGCTTCTGAAAAGAAATGGTCTGGGTAGGAGAGAGTCTCTATATACCACAAAAGGGTAAGTAGGGAAGGCCACCAAGGGGGACAGTGTTTTCTGGGCCTCACAGGCAACAAGTTCAGGCAAGCATCTATGGGGTGAACCCCAGCAGGACAGACAGGCAGATCATCCCAAAGGGACTCTGGGATGCATGGACACTCACAGAGATGGCAATGGGAAGTGTGGTCATGGCCACAGGAACACTCAACTGGCACACCAGGCAGCCAGCCAAGACGCCAACAAACAAGACAGCTTCTCTCTGCTCTTGTGGCAGGGAGAAAGAGAACTGGGTCAACCTCTAGCAAGGGGTGGCAACGTTGTATGAGGACTTGGGAAGTAGTATGGATGAACTGGTCAAACAGGGACTGGCAGAAGGAGTGGAAGAAGAACTTGGGCTTGCTGTCCTTATCAGGAACAGGACTGGGAAGAGCAAGGTATAACAGATTTTGTGTGATAAATGAGGACATGCAGAAGACAGAGACAGACAAGGACAGGAGAACCAGGAGACAGGATGAAGGAAGGGACTGGAAACGTAGAGCAAAGCAAGTTGCCAAGACATTCACTCTATGCTTCATTGAAGGAATGTTAGTAATGTGCCTAAGCATTGTAGTAGATGATGTGGGGTGACCCCCAACCAGCAGACAAAGACACCAATCTTGTAACTGCTCCAGAGCTTTGTGGTCTTGAGCCTTCAGAAATGAGATGGCTAGGCCATACTCAAACTTGGGGTGCACAAAGGTAGAGTAGATCCTAGAGTACAGGAGGAGAGAGAAACCAGCACAACTGACACCAATCAGACTGAGAATACCCATGACCTTGGCAACACCAGGAGACCAAGAAGACACCAGAGATGAAGCAATCAAGCCTTTCTTACCAAAAGGAAAACCTAGATAAGTCACCTCATCAGCCTGAGGGAGAGGAACACCATACAGAGACAGAGTATAACCACAAGCAGTTGATGACAATGGAGATGGATGATTGAGGACCACACACTTGGAGGGGTTCTACCTGAACCCTAGAGCATATGAGTGTTGTTCAGCAAGAGCCAGCATGACTTGCACTGACTCCTTTGTACCAAAGATAGCTACATCATCTGCAAAAATCAGAGAGTTCACTACCACAGGCACAGAACCAGAGAAAGCACCAGAGACAGAACCAGAGACAGAACCAGGACCAGAGGAAGCACCAGGAGACACCGGAAAATGGACAGAGTGAGAGTTATCACCAGCACCAGGAAATGAATGGAGAACACCAGGGAGTGAGTTGATGTACACTGTGTACAACTAGGGACTGAGAACAGAACCCTGAAGTACACCAGTGACAGGGGAAAAGGGGAAGGAGGAGTGGTTAGATATCAACACAGAAATAGTTACCATGTCAAATAGATTGAAATGAATGACAGGAATGGGGGAGGAGCACCAGCAGCAGACAAAGCTTGCCAGACAATGTTATGGTCAACCTTGTCATAGGCAGAGGAGATGTCCAGCAAGGCAACAACAGGATAGTGACAATGACGCATGAAGTGAGCATGCATCAGCTCATGCAGACACAGTGCTTGATCCAGGGGACCACAATGAGGACAAAACCCACCCTGAGCCAGATCAGGAACAGGAGAGAACTGAGAGAGGGATGGTGCCAGACAGAACTCCAACAGCTTACAGACCACAGAAGTCAGGGAAATAGGATGGTAGTTGCTTGGTAGTGCTGAGTCACCCTTCTTGAAAATGGGGAAGACTGCAGCATGGCGCCATAGTGCAGGAGTGTAGGACCATTGCCAGCATAATTGAAACATAAGGGAAAGGAGTGGGGAAACAATGGGATAATGGGCTTCAGCATCTCAGCCTTCAAGTGATCAGAGCCAGGTGCTTTTCTGTTGGGTAATAGCTTGATACACTTGCTAACCATGGCAGTAGAGAACATAGTGCTGAAGGTACCAGAGGGACATAGGGGTGGGAGCATAGGGGTTCATAAGGGACACTAGCTACAGAAGGGGAAGAATGTGAAAGAGGAACATAGGGGGTGGGGGAGGATACATAGGTAGGGGAGGTGCTTGAAGGAGAGTCAGGGGAGGGAAAGGGAATAAGGGGAGCATAGGGACCAGGAGGGGAAGGATAGGACAAAGGAAGGATATCTCTACTATACACCTGTGCAAGATGAGAAGCCATTACCTCTACTGCCTTGGACAGACCATCAGCATGGGAAAAGGAGAGTGAAGACTGGTGACGTTTCTTGAGCTGCTTCACCTTGGCTGTTGCCTTGGCAAAGTTTGTCTCCAGAGACCTGCAAAAGTTCTGCCATGACTGGCATTTGGCTGCCTGGACATCAGACCTGAATCTGGCATGTGCTTGCTTGTGTTGGGCCCACCAGTGCACCTTGTCTATGCCTGTTGCATACTGCCACTGCCTGTAGCAACGTTCCCTGTTTTCAGCAGCTTGTTGGAGAGCAGGTGTCCAGTACTTCTTCCAGTGGGAGGGGCAAGACCTTTTGGTTCCCAGAGCAGTGTCCAAGGATGCATAGATGCACTCATTGAGCTGATCATTGAGATTGTCAATGGGTGGGCATGATGAAGGAGGGGAGGTGACAAGGGAGTGTAAATGAGTGGAAAGGGGGGAAGAAAGAGTGGTAAAGGTGTTGGCATAGAGGTCACATGGATCCTGTTCTTTCAGATGTGCTAGATTCCAGAGGTGCCTTGGGTGGATGGTTGAAGAAGAAGGGGAAGAAGATGAAGAAGAAGACAAGGACATATCATAAGAAAAAGAAAGTGACATAAGACAATGATCAGACCCAAGGGAAAGATCAGTGTTGATGTGCATAGAAGGGGAGGTCATATCAAAGTTGCATAAGAATAGGTCAAGGATACTTGAGCATGTGCATTGCTGCAGAAACCATGCCAAGTAGCAATGCCATAGGAAAGAGAAGAGTTCAACACAGACAGGGACCATTCTTCAAACCATGGGACCATGGCAGTGCCACAGGGAGACATCACTGAATCACCAGTAATGTCACCCAGTCTTGCATTGAAGTCACCACACAGATGGTGTTGGGGTAGATGGAGAGAGGAAAGAATGGACATAAGATCAGAACATGAGAGGGAGGGAGGAGGTAGAGGCATAAGAAACAAAGTGGTCCCACTTTCAATGAAAGGGTATACTTGTTTGGAGAAGGGAGTTGGTGGACAGGGTAAGGAAAGGAAGGAGAGACAGAGCAGAGACACCCATGGAGCCATGGTAGGAGGAGACCACAGGAGAGCCATACAAATGGAACTGCTCCCAGTCAGTGGGAAGACAATCAGGAGAGAGAAGCCATGTTTCTGTGATGAAAAGGAGAGTAGTGGGGGGACAGTGGGAGAAACATCATGCACAGTGGTTGCCCTAAGACCA